>JARKHS020036279.1:0-108296 GCA_030143305.2 Amblyomma americanum | reverse complement strand
AATTTTTTATATGAAAATGTTTGTCGGTTGAAAGCCACGTTTCTTGCAGAATTATGACATCAGGATTAAGCTGAGTAGAAAGGCAGTGTAAATCTGTGGAAGCGGAAAGAATAGAGCGACAGTTCCACTGCAGAACTCGCAACGACGCTATGGTTGCGAAAGTCTAGCAGCAGCAACTGCCTGCTCCAAAATGGTATCCTTGGGTTTAGTGCCAAGCTGCTTCTTCTTTGATTTTGGCTGGGTGCCCTGAGAAGACAACGAATGAGACATGGGGGACCCACTGCGCTTAAGAAGCCGCGCATCAGGCTCCACCATCTCGGAATCATACATTATATCAACATCCCTCGAAGTACCCGAGGTAGGTACAGCGGAAGTGACAGAAGTTTGTTCCTGGGGTTGTGATGCTACTGGAATTTGAGACCGGATAAGAGGAGAGGGAATTGTTGTCGAAAGAGGTGCCAAACTAGCCTGCACGGCATGTGTAATCTGAGTCGCTAGAACATTTGTAAAGCACTCCGACACACTTGCGACAATCTTTTCTACCATTTTATACATCGAAGCCTCCACAGCAGCCGCAATTGCCTGGGACAGCGTTGAGTCTAACATGACACCTTGCCGAGCGGTCACACCGGCATAACCGTGGGCACGTTCTTTGACCTCTGAAATAGCGTCACGGCGCGAACAGCGTTTCCTGTCAATTATTTCCAGAATTTGAATTTCCTGAGCTCGAGAGGGACAATTTGAGTAGTTTGCAGAGTGCGCACCACCGCAAAGGCAACACTTCTTATTCTTCTCAGTGCAGGTGCTTGTTGAATGACCATCCCCACAGTTGCAACACCTCAAGTTGGATTTGCAACCGCCAGCGCTATGTCCATAGCGCCAGCAGTTGTTACACTGCAGAGGCCGAGATGATAATGGGTCTACTCGAAAAATTAGAGGCCATGCCTTGATTTCAGATGGGCAGGAAGTGCCGGCAAAGGTAGCAATCACTGATTCAGTGGGCATCCGCACGTTGTTTACATCCCGGCTGGAGCGGTGCACAGCAACAACACCTGCAGCCGACAGAAGCTCAAGAGTCTCTGCCGGAGACAGGGAAGAGTCTGCACCTCGTACAATACCTTTCGTGCACGCCAGATGAGAAGGGATGAAAGAACTTACCCGAAGGGAGGCAAAGGATGAGGATTTTAGTAAATCTTTTACACAGGCGAGGTCTGGCGATCTGCACAGAATGCCACCGCGTCCAAACTGGCGAACCTCTGAGATTGACTCATAATGAGAAGTCGTCGACTGGAGAGCAGCCCGAACAGCACCAGGGTTGTTCATCCTGATAGCACCACCATCCTTAGGCACCAGCGCGACAGGGATACTGCCGACACCACTGCGCAAAAAAGCTTCCAACGGTAGGAGATCAGTTGACAGAGAAGCCGACCAGAGGGAACTCCCCTGGCCGGGAGACTGGGTGGACATAGTCCAGACTTACTGCCTTACCTCGCAAAGACGCAGAGAAAAAACGCCACAATCAGCCACCCGAAACTTAGCCGATCGTTCCCAGCAGAGCAGATCCGTCGGGGCAGCGATGAACAGGACGAACGCGTCGAGACAGAGCTCTTAGGAGGAACGTCACGACGGGGCTAGCGCGAGAGACTAGCAAGCACAGCTCCGAAGTAATATCTGCAGAATTTGCGTCGAGACTGGAGGTCGCTGTTCTTCTTCTGTTTCGTCGCCACGTTAACACGCTCGCTCGCGCCCGGCAGCGCGCACGAGACGAAATATCTCCATTTTGTCTTCGTAGGTCTGGTTAATGATGCTCTCGAAACAAATAACGCTCTCGACTTAAATTGGCTTTTAGAAAATCCGCGAAATAATTTTGAAAGTTCTAAATTTAAGGGAGTAAAATATTTTCAAAGGCAGTGTGCTAACCATGCAAAGCATCGTCAATTTGAACACTGGACAGAAGTCCTAATTTTAATTTAGCTTTCTGCAAATTGCAAAAACAATAAACATTAAGAAAGAGAACGATAAAATTTCAAAAGGTGAACGAAAATGTTTTCTTTTTAATGATGAGTACTGAGGGTGACGCAGGCGCTCTGGGTTGTTTGATTTTTGCACACGGCTGCACCAGCATAAATTTAATTCTTTACCCGACCATCAACACCATGTTCGGCATTACATAAAGGAGGAGTGTCTCTGCTCATGGTCACTTTTAGTAAAAGGCGAAAGATTAGTACGTGTAGCTGAGGAGTGGAGACACCTGAGCGAATACTTTCCGCATGAGAAACGATTACTTATAAAAGCTTTGATAAACGGTGCTGCAGAAGATCGGCACGACGCAGTTTTGTCGCAAAAAATAAAAAAATCTTTTCAAGGCACGTGTAGCGGGACGCGAATATATGCGCTTCTGCCTTGAGCCAGAAAACTTCATGCAACTGGCCCGTTCTGGTGAAAAGCTGAATGGTGGGGCAGCTGGTAAGACATATCGAAGAATTAATTTTTGTCAGCCGAAAAAAGACGAGAGACAACAGGAAAACCTACACAGATGTCACGTCTCAATGACGACCTAGCGGCACCTTCTTGCTAAGCTCACAATGAAGAACTCAGTAAGCGCCAATAATACCTTGCACTGTGTAAGAGCTGAAAGAAAACGAAAGCTTCATTGAAAAATAAAAATTGGTTTTGACGAAAAAAAAGGGCGCAGTAACTGTCTCGCTGATCCCGGTAGACACACGAACCGCGCCGTACGGGGAGAGTTAAAGAAACAGTGAAATTAGAAAGGAAAAATGAGGTGCCGCAGTTTTCAGTGAATAGTTTTAGTGAACCCGAATCTTTCCGGTCCCGGAATAGCGAACAATTCACATAAAAGAGCGCCAGAATACCACAGCGCCAAGAAGCATCAGAAATTCGTCTTTGTCAAAAGCTTGACAATAATAATAATAATAATAATAATAATAATAATAATAATAATAATAATAATAATAATAATAATAATAATAATAATAATAATAATAATAATAATAATAATAATAATAATAATAATAATAATAATATTAATAATAATAATAATAATTGGTTTTTGATGCCGAATTAAATTTTTAACAAAAACGAATTTCTGATTCTGCTGCTGCTACGAACGCTGCTGAATGCTTATGGCGCTGTGGTATTGGAAATAGTTCGCTACTCCGAGAGCGGTAAGATTCAGATTCACTGAAAACTAAAAAGCAGCACATATCTTGTGGGTAGGTGTGATCATTTTAGTCGTCGAGCATTTGAGCACCAAAACGACATTTTCTATTTCCTGTCCAGACCTACGGCAGGGAGTCATTGGTTACTAAGATTTCATGTTTCCAGTCTATCCAGTCTACTTAAAAGCAGCGTGTCATTTTTATTAGCCTTGAAATGATGAATTAATCTACAGCAGGCTGTCTATTGAAGCAGGCGCTAGTAACTCGTGTAAGAAAATGGTGCCTTCGATTGTACCTCTAGCTGTGTTTATCTGCAGCTACTTGATGTAATAGAAGACAACCATAACCCGTCAGCGTAGAGCATATAACCCTCCAGAAACATGAAGGACGAGAAAATGAAAATCGGTAAAACTAATCCCACGGAATCAAACGGCAGTATACTTATCTTAAAAAACATCATTAACCTGCGTCTCATTGCATGTACTCCAATTATTACCAGGCGGACAAGCATAATAGTTTGACAAGAAGCTTCAGATTTCTCACTTCTATCGAGGTTCCTGCTTATCACACACCTTGCGCTAAACAAGCTGGCGCAGATATATATTTGTACGCACACAATTTTGGCACAATACAGGAAATACTCGTTGTGCAAGACGAGCAGAACAAGGCTATGCCTGTACTGTTCACAAGTCGCCAACCGTATGGGTTGCCCTTCTCATAATACGGACATTCTTCACCAAGCTGCGCATATTTTCCAAGTAATTTGTGGATTAACTGAGTGATTATGCTTTTGTTTCACTTTTTCACACGGCTCTCGTGCCTACTTTGTCGGTTTACAGGAGGTCAGTACATTTGTAAGACTGGAGCTCAAATAACTTATACACAAAGTAGTCGAAATGCTTCTGAAGGAGAAAGAAATAATCGCGCCTTGCACGCAGGTCTACCATAATCGCAAGTTAGTGTATGAGGGAAAAAATACCTGGCATTGGTATCTGTCACATAGCACTGTGCATTGTGGTGCAAAAAATTTCTAATTCAAAGAGTAAGCTCATCCTTTTAGGTCGCTCAGTATTATCCACGCTAATGCCAACCACTTCTACTTCTAGAATACTGCACAGCGTGATCTGAAGCGACGCCTCGAGGATAGTGATTTTGAAGAATCTATGCTTCCTCAACAAATGCGTAACATTTAAACCTGACAGAGTCGTGTGCGACTCTCTTCCTACACTGACATGCTTGCTCAACAGCTCGTTGCACCATAAAATGCAAACGATGAGGCCTGCTCTTTTTTGATACCGTTCCTACCGTGACATGTATATGTATTACACCTCCAACGGTATCTAGGATGGAGACAGAATAGTCCACTTTATAAGACAAAAAGGACCTCCAGACCCGCTTTTGCCTCAATAGCCTATTACGAAAGAGGCCTTTAGGCAAAAATTCTGGCTTTGTGCTGTGCACTCGGGCTGTACCGCTTTACACGATCGCTGCTTGGTTTTTCGAAGCTGTCACACGTCTCACTTTTTCTGCCATGAGTGAATTCGCTCGAGGGTACGGCATTTATTTATAGCAGCGCGGGAGTTTTGATGCCGGCAGACCCGACGTATTGCTTTTTCGGATTTCAAGGCTCCACTAAACTTTAGAATATAAAGACAATCGAATCCAGGCGTGGGCAGCTGCGTCCAGTAGCCAGCAAATGGTTCCTATTGAATTTAGGTTAAAGAGGAGGCATTCTTTTCTTCACAATTCATGCCTTTTCCTGAATACATATTGCTAATAATGAATTCGGCCAATATTTGTTCTTGCCCCAAGAGATTGGATACTGTTGCATTGTATTAACTCAAACGGTGAATCGAATGGTGAAAATTTGGAATAAAATTTTACAGCTTTTCTTTGAATTCGTTTATTATTGTTTTCAATATAAAGATCTAATTCCACCCAAGCATATTCAAGCTTAGGCCTTATTAGTGAGTTATACGCGGATACTGAAATAGCAGCGGGGACTTTCGAGAGTTTATTCCGTAAAAACCATAATTTACGAGAGGCGGCCGAGTAGATATTTTCCACATATGAATTCCGGTACAGCTTATTAATTATTGTTATACCGATTTGCTTAACGCTGGAGAATTCATGTATTGGTGATTGTCCATGGTGATACCTGTTACCAAACAGAACGTTTTTACGCGTCACTTGAAGGAACTCTGTTTTCCTTTGTTTAGAACCTTCTCCCTCTTGTGGCATCATGCAAGGAGGTTATATAAATTTCAAGAAGTGACTGCAACAGCGCCATTCTTCTGCTCCATCAATTGAGACATGCTGCCTACGACTAGGTAAAGGGTCAGAAATCCATAACTAATATTTCAAGCCGGCCAGAACATTTATGACTTATAAATAATCATTAATATCAACAACGTGATATCAGGAAGCGCGAATGTTTTTTGAAGGTTTGATGCATTCCTGTCAAGTGCGCACAACTTGAGGTATCGAACCATAGGCAACTTGACCTCTGGTATTTTACTTCATGCCGCAGAAGTGTGTTCGCAGATGGCGCCGCCTGCGAATACTCTGTGAGTTAGGCTCAATAAGTCAAGCTATAAAGAGCTCTTAGAGAAAAACTCGGCAGGGACACATAAGACTGCTGACGCGTCACAAGGCGTAAGCCCGCCCGCGAGCGAACGCCGTCGCTTTGTGAACGCAGTCGCCGCGTGCTGCGGTGTGATGTAACTCGATGCCGCGCGGCTGGCAATTCTACCTCTGCATGGCTCTACGCATTCTACGCAGGCGCCTCCGCGACGCCGCCGTACCCCTTCTGGTCTGCATGCGCGCTAAATTCGTGACGGCAGTAGCCGCCCTACCGCTGGCCGCGAAACCGTCCCCCTCCAGCTGCCGCATGAGGTTGCATTCGGATGCGCCGAACGTCTGCGTCAGGTCATCCTCAGCATTACATTCATAGATCCTTGGTAGTCCTCATTTTTGGCCCACGTGTTGGACAATGTTGGCTCCAGCTGCGGGATTAGAGACAGACGCGGACAAGGCTCCGGAAATTATTTTCTTTCTCTTGAGGTGTTGTTCGTAATTAAAAGGAGCTTCACTTTACCAACCGCTGGTAGGAAGATGATGACTTTTCAAGCGTTCAGATCGCTTCCTGCCACTTGCACTGAGGCTCTTGGCCGGGAACCCCGTAAACTATTAAAATAACCTTTCAAGGTCACAGTTATGAAATTAATCCACTGACCACCTCCCGCCCCCCTATCCAAGGACTTGCCATGAAGTGAGTTCCCTCTATTTAATAATTCCTTCGGGCAGGTGGCTTCATGAACGCCTCAATTTTTTATACAACCCACTTGTCTCTGTGCGAGGCATCATTAGTTAATAACATTCATCTCGACAGGTGCGCATTCTTTAACAATGATGCTCGCAGTCTAACGCTTCTGTGATCAGCCGCACTGGCGCGGCCATGCCTTCACATGCACTGAAACCATCCAGCCCACGATGTATTTGGAAGGATTCAGACGACCCATATGGCCTAGTGACCGTGTCCTATTAGAAGTGAAAATCGAGTAACAATCAAGCCCCAACTAGAGTTGCGAGTGAGGGAACTTGTGCAGCCTAAAACCACCACGCGTTGTTCTAGCACCTGCAACTGAAACCAGCTTTGTCGGCTTGCAGGCGACAGAAGCGAGATCCACCACTTCTTACTCTGGCTCATAGGCTATCACCGTAGGAGCGACAACGTTCTCGTGGTATTCACGGTGGGAGGCGCCTGCCTTTGCTGCGTGCAACAGCCGAGTACTAACGGTTTGGGAAATCCATAGCCGGCCACGGTATTATCACCCGCGGTCCATTAATGTGAGCACAACGTGACGGCGTTATTTTGATGGGAAGCACCCATGTGAGCTTGATGCCTTGCTTAACGAGAAAGTAGATGAGCTGGTGCCACACTGATTAAAAGACTCAATTCCAATTGCTGTGCCCTGTGAAACACATCTACTAGAATTGCCACAAATGTTGCTTTCTTTGACAGTGCCCCAAAGCTTGCTTTGTCCTTTGCTGCTCCTTTGTAGCGAATGCTGCTTGCATAGCCAGTGGTAACTGTTCCTACCAGTGGCATACAGCAAGCACGTTAGAATATGAACGTTGAGAAAACGTGACGGCTGTGTAAAGCTACACTGTGGTGCAGTTAATTACTACAAAGATTACAGCAGCAATCACATACCAATCTATCGATATCTTCCGGAAACATGTATATTCATGTATAATATTTCCACTTGCCTAATACCGCGTGGCATCCGCGCTTAGTCGAGACGACGACGAAGCGGTGGTTGGCTCGACAGGACCGCTCGGGCTACACCTGGCACTGTGAATAAAGGATCGACCTCATTCTTCGGTCCTCCCCTACGCCTACCCGCACGGCGCTCCTTAGGTTGTGACAGTGTGATTATCACTACATGCTATGAACTAGGATACTTAGACGATCCGTATAAAATACATGGTTTGTCAGGCTGCACTCAGAGGTTCCCTGACGCTTGAGAATTCCGGTTTTGTAGATAATAGGTTACTTCAAAACCAGCGGAAAGAGTTGAAAAATTATTTATAAAACGAATCGATACGACTGAAATAATAGTGGCCGTTGAGTAAAGGGGTTAGAGTTCAGTTGTTAATTTTCACTATGTGCTTGTTATTTCACAGCTCTCAACATTTTTCAATGGCCCATTAAGAACGTTTAGCACTGTATTCTGTGTGCACTGATTCCATCTTACAATGCTAGTGCAATGCGCAGTCTTAGGATCAGTCCAGTGTTAGCGAGAACGGGAGCTCATTCAAAAGATTAGTAGAGACGGCCGCCAACGATGTGTTTACGGATGCTGCATGCGGAGCGCTCAATGGACGCGGAAGTCGTAAAGAGTCCTTTTTTATATCCTTGCTGGAGAACCTCCGCCCCCACTACGCCATAAACTGGTTTCGCTTCCTTGAATGGAAGGTAAACAGTCCTACTGCTAATATCCTATGCCTAAGATAATGACGCAGTTATGCTCGCTTTTGTGAACCAGGCGCTACTTTGTACGCATAATGGGCGATTCAGTAAATAGCATATCAAGGAAGTAATAGAATCTCCCGAATGGTAAGGTTTAGTCACACGCATATATTATGGTCTTGCAAATTTTTCGCTTTCTATTAAAGGACTATGGAGATAATCAGAATACGCCACCACAAAATTTCGCTTCACAGTCGGTCATTTAAAACTACCCAGAGGCTGTTAGAATATCAAGTTTGTGTTCGTTACTGGTGCCGATGGGAATGGCGGTGCAACTACGACTGAATTAGCTGCCAGAACTATAGCAACGCGGTTCAATACACGACGAAATTCCCTCAAAGCAATTTAGGTTGGCGCTGAACAGCACTAATTGCTTTTAGGCTTTTCTGGTCCCTCTACCGCCGCATTCAGTACGTCGCCTGAATTTGAAGCGTGTCGCTTTTTCATTGCTATCTTATTCTAAACTTCTAAGGCAGTGCAAAACTATGTGCAAAACATCGCAGAAGCTAAAACAAGTTGATACGCAGTTTGATGATCCTTTTAAAGTACAGATACTAGCAGTCAATACACCTTCAGATAGTTTATACGAAAGTTCGTCATTCTTCTAGGCATTTCTAGAGCACTGTTCACGTTTTATTGCGTGTAGAGCGCTTCGTTTTAAACAGTTGCAAGTGCAAATAACTCAAAAATTTGCCACTCTCGCTGCAGGCTTTAATCACAGGAATAACATCGAGCGCTATAAAAGATGGTTCGATAGTCTCTTAGATCTTCTGCCGAGTTTTCTCGCTGAATGCGCATGTTCTCTTAATGACTGTAAAGGAAAGCATAATATGTTAGTGTCAATAGAGTATGTTAACAGTTTTGTTCCGGCAATATGCTCAGAATAATGCTTTCAACGAGGGAAGTTAGCGTACAAAAACCAAGCTTCACTCAAACACTAATTAGCAATGCAGCTATGGGCAAAAGAAGATTATCGAAAATTTATATTTGAACGTACTCAAAGTGTCATCCCCCATAGCAAGAAACTTAAAGGCGCTTGTTAAAGAGGACTAAACGAGAAATTTTTACGCAAGGATCGTAAAGTACTGCTCGCGCTAGGGAGTGCTTTGCAGTTATAATTGTCATTGCCAACTAAAAGCGAGAAAGGAGCTAACAAGTGGCTAACTAAATAAATCCATGAGCCGATACATATGAAGTGGCCCCAGAAAAGAGAGAACGATTGAAAACATCGGAAAAATTCAAAATAAGTAGAAGCTTAAGCTTGGCTGAGCGCAGAATATCGTGCATTACATTAGTTACGGCTAGCACTTAACGTCCTTGCGTGCTAAAGGTACCTTACCTGAAGACATTTATAATTAAGCCTTTGGCCTTGAGGCCATTAGCCGGAAGTCATTTACCTTGAGGACGTTCACCTTTCGACCTTTGCCATAAGGCTTTTACCCTAAAGGTCTGTTCCATGAAGAGATTTAACTGAAGACCTTCACCAAGGTGTACACTTCAGCCAGTCCTTCGCATAAGCCTGACAGGTGTACACACCTGGCACGTTACCCACAACCCCGTGGGCAGATGGGTGGCTTGCCACAAAGCAAGGTTCAGGGACGTACAGTCGTCCAGACGCCTGTCTAGAGCGCGCGGCCTGTTCTCCGTGTTGTGTGTTCATGACTGTCACCGCTGCTTGCGGGCCCGGTATAGGCTTTAAAAACATGAGGAGTTAAACAGGCTGCCTGGAAATGAGCATGCAGGATAAGGTCTTGTTTGCAGCCCTAGGGCAGTCGTAAATGCCGCCAATGTACTCCCCAGTGCGCCGCTAGAGCGCTCTACACAGATGTCTGGACGACTGTACATATCTCCGTATGCTCGAAATCGGAAATGCGCCTAGTAGTGCTACCGCTCTATAAAAATCTGGTTTAATAGCACCTTGATTCAATGGTATACATTTGGTGACATTACAATAAGCCGATAAGTTTTCGGTTATTGAGTTCAATTAGATCAAGAAGAATATTGTCTAATGAGTGAATGTAACTACAGAAAGAAAATAAGCGACTCAGTGAACATAATTTCTAAAAGTCCGAAGTGTAATATACGGATGAAACTTAGCCCTATGTTCGTCAGTACCTGTAACGTGCCACTTGTCCGCACAGCTACGCTATTCCAATGGTGGGCAAGGATTAGTCGGTCAGGACGTGCACGAAAAATGTCTACTTGCGTCTTTTCAGTTTGATAATTCTCTCTTTTTTCGTTGATATAGCGTTCTTCGCAGATTTTCAACTGATACTCAGTTAACATAACTCCTGAATTTTATTTCACATGGCACGTCCTTGTGATTTAGGGCACCATTAATTACAAGTTCCAGACAAGTCGGTAGCACCATGGTATTGAAGGTGACCGCAAGAGCTACATCCTAAGAATAGACTTTATTGTCCTAAGCAGTGAATTCATTGTCAACCATGTGAGCATTGTTCTCTACTCGCCTATGCTAGAGCCTCCAACTCACCATCCTGGAGGGGAGTGAGGACATGTGGCACGTGCGCCGCATGGTGCTGGCGGGTGCCCGTATGAGCGACCGACAAGCTGCGTGGGGATTCAATAACGCGCGAGACTGCGAAAAAAACTCATTGCTGTACAGCAACGAGCATAATCGTGCTTTCGAAATTTTAAACGCGGCACTCGTTTTTACTAACGGCCAACTACAAACCTCTAATTATTCTCTTGCGCTTAATTGTACAAGTTTCAAAGTTTCTTACTAGCAGCTTACTAGATAATATTATTCACATGTTTTTTGATGTAGCATTGCTGCTACTATGTCGCAAACGCTTCTTCGCGACTCAAAAAACCAATTATCTAAACCTACTGGCATACTTAGCTGAAAGATTCTGTATGCTGTATTGAGAACTCAGGGAAATGAGCAGCTCAGTATAAAGAAAGTTTGAAAGAACAAGCCAACAGTCACTGATAGCAAGAAAGCATCGGGGAATGGTTGCGTCTAATGACGATGTTTGTTATAGGGAGAAATTAGAAGCGTAATCACCTTTTTTAGAAAAAAGACATTTCAACAGGAAGTAGATGAAAAGACATGCACATGCCGCCTCACACGACCTCCGAATGTCGCATAAGCTGCCCTAACAAATGAGCCACGACGGCAGCTGTTTCCTCTTTTACTCCTCAGTGCAATTGTTCTGGAAGTAGACTAACCTTGAAAGTGTTTAATACCAAAAGTCCTAAGCATAGCGGCGGACGTGGAACGTCCGTCATACCACAACTGCCGAGTGGAACCTCGTCGGACGTAGAGGGCGACAGCTGTTCGGGAACCTTCCTACGCTACCTTCGGTATCAAGACTACCTGAGCCGACAGCGCCATTAGTCTGCCAGCACTTGAAGAGAACGAAATGCAGCTTTTGTTACGACTTAGATAACTCAAAAGCAAGAAGTATATGAAACAAAACTAAACATTAGCAATAGTTTGTTTTTAATACTGTTGGTGTCCCTGAAAATGGGCATTTAGTATCGTACCGTTTACGTATATTATTCTAATTTCACAGAAGAAAGAAGAAAAGAAAAACACGGGTAGGGGTCATAATCTGTTCAGGATATATGGCTGCACTGCATGCCATACTTGACAGTGGATGTACAAAGATGTGGCCTTTCATGTTTGCCACGTCTGGATAATAATTTTGTGCAGACCTGTGTCCTACCATGCGATTGTTCTTAATTTGCTTGCCCTTTGCTGCAACCCTTTCTTAGCCGCCTGTCCGAATTACCTGTCTTTGCCTATCTACAAAATATGTGCATGCTCTGAAGCAAGGAAAAATTTAATGAGGAAACCAGTAAGTGTGTCCTTGAAGAGGGCAATATGACCACTCACATAGCTCAATGGTCATCTCAAGCGAGAAGAAATTTTTATTATTATTTTTCTGCACCGCCTGACTCGCAGGTATGCAGTGTACTTTGCAAACTTAAAACTGGTGTCATTGTAGTAATCTCTCTTCTTTGACCATTCAAAAGGAAGGACATAAAAATAGCGTAAATGGCGTATAACCGTGATCAAACACACACAAAAAAATATACATGAAACTTAGCAGACGAAAATGTGAACTAGCTGATAAAAACCTCAATAACCCCGCAGGCCTTCTTGCTCAGGCCGGATGAGGCACGTTGCTTACGCCCAGGTAAGTGAGGTGATCAGTCAGAGTGAATAAAGAGCTTGCATACTTCGTCTTTATCTTGGCATATGCATGCGAGGAAAGCGTTCTTCTAGGGGTTCCCTCCAGTACCACCACTTGGCACCGACCGGCAGGAAGAGACTTAAGCCGGCATAAAAACTTATGCAAACAGCGCGGGGCCAACTACGGGCCAACTCATCACTTCCTTCCTGAATCCAGGTAAAACTTCCGCTAGAGATACAAAGACGCTATGCTCCTGATGTGATCGACGTCCGATTGGCGCCACTCCTCTGAGAGCGGCGGAAGACTGCAGGAAAAGAGGAAGGCTTAAGGACCTAAGCACGCAAACTATTGGCGGCCCGCTCTCAGGCTGCAATATTTTCTGAAGCCTGAAGTTCCCAGGGTCAAACCGATGGCGGGGTCATTTTTTACTTGCGATCTTTTTCTTGCGGCTGATGTGGTCTTAAGGGCCATTTTTTACTTCTGCCGAAAGGAAATATTCAGACCGGCGTTTCCTCGGGCAGCTGTGTGGGCAGTACTAATGCATGTTTTTTTTTTCTTTCTCAGTGACCTGGACGCCGCCGTACTATTATACTGATTTCTTAAAATGTGCCATTTTTCAAAAATTGATGAACATTTGAATCAGGAGCCTCTAGCTCCATTTCTAAACAATCAATGTAGTCTAACTGTTTGCTGCAAAAAGTCAGAGATCGAGTTACGAAATCCCGACAGTTTACTTAAATCTTGTATTGCTTATATCATTGCTTATATCAAAAACATCATTGTGGCAAGGATAGTGAGAAGTATCGATGTATAAGGTGGAGTGTGTTTGGCAAGTTCTACCAGGTCACGAGCAGGCATTTACGAAAACTTCTCAATAGGAAAGTATATGACGTGTGTATGATCTTACCAGTACCCAACTATAGGGCATGAAAGTGGAGGCTAGCGAAGAGGGTTCACCTTGAATTAAGCACAACGCAGCAAGCTATGGAAAGAAATTTGGTTTGTGGGACGTTAGGAGACAGAAAGAGAGCAAAGTTGTTCAAAAAATTTAAACACGAGTATATTGCATCACAGCAAATATCAGTAAGAAGGAACAAGCACTAGCAGGGCATCTAATGCGAAAGTAAGGTAAACGGTTCTCGTTAACGGCAACGGAATGAATTCTAAGAAAAGACAACCGCTGTATTGGGCGGCATAAAGGGAGGTCGGTGAATGAGATTAGTATATTTCTGGGCTGAAGGTACCCTCAGCTAACGCAAGAATGGATTGATCGGAGAGATATGGAAAAGGCCTTTGTCCTAAAGTGCATTAAATTAGAATGATGATACGGTGGGACATATACCGCTTCGCCATTCGACAAAAATGAAAAAGTAATATTTGCCTGAATACCGAAGAATTTCTGGGGAAAAACCTGATGTATATGAATGATTGTGCTAGCGAATAACGTGTATCCGCGTTTTTCCCTGCAATTTAACAATGGCCAGCGTCCATTTAAAGCTTCTCGAAGATCAAGACCACTATCACGAGGCAGCGTGCTGTTAAGCGCTATTTGGAAGGTATTCGGGATTATCAGGTATTATATGCATTGTCGGTAAAGGTTGTTTTTAGTTGGTTCCAAAGCGCCCCAGAATTTTTCTTTAATCTCTTTAGACCATACTGCTACATTTAGACTTAACTTGTGTTCTTGAATCTGCCCAATTTGTATGTAAACAGTTATTGTTCGGTTCAATTACTTCAGTTAATTCTTGCCTTCTTCAATTGCCGTAATGTCTGAAAGAAGAATGCAGCGTTGAGGCAGCACACCGAAAACGCGAGGGTACCAGTAGCGTCTGTCCTCTGACGCTTCGTTCTTTGCTCAAGCAATATATCTGAACAACTGGCTCCTCAGCATAATTTGCAAAGTTCAATAGTCCCTAATTTTAATTTTCTAACTATTATAAACTTGTGCCCCTTTACGCGTCATGTTCTATCTGCGTTTATTTAAATTTGACGATAATTTTTTATAATCAGATCTGGAAGCAAAAATGCAGCGTAAATACGTTCCTGCCTTATTAGAGGACACATTCATTGTAAAAAGTTTGTGAAGAAAGCTGTATAGAACAAACGTCCAGCTTCACAGAGCCCCGCATATCATAGCCGGCCCCAGATTCATCATTGCACAACTTGAACGCATAGAAATATCTGTGAATATATCGCATAGCCTGCACCAGACGACCGTGCTTGCTGATACTTTACAAGTCAGCACTGCTCGGCTGAAGGATTTCGAGCGTGCAATGTAATTATCCTTGCTCGATCTGCAGTGCTTGAAATTAATACACTGCTGCCTGCGGAATCCAATGTATAGCTGCGAGTCTTGCCGATGGTCGCTGGGCGATGCCCATCTCAACTGTTCTGCTGTTAATGCAGGTTTTATCTGCGTGCCAGACTGCTGGAGGAACGTCTTCGGAGCCTACCTTCATGGACGACGTGTGCCGGCTCAAGGATGAATATCACCGTCCTTTTTTCAAGCCCGAAAATCAAGTGTGCCCAGCTACCGACAAAGCCGAACTCTTTTCAACGTTGTGTTTGCAACAGTGTGCACTGGGCGTAAACGATCTTCGGCTACAAATGCTGCGAAGCGGCACTTCACCAGCGGGGCGTGGAACCGGCGACATGGCAATGCCCATCTCAACTGTTCTGCTGTTAATGCAGGTTTATTTGCGTGCCAGACTGCTGGAGGAACGTCTTCGGAGCCTACCTTCATGGACGACGTGTGCCGGCTCAAGGACGAAAATCACCGTCCTCTTTTCAAGCCCGAAAATCAAGTGTGCCCAGCTACCGACAAAGCCGAACTTTTTTCAACGTTGTGTTTGCAACAGTGTGCACTGGGCGTAAACGATCTTCGGCTACAAATGCTGCGAAGCGGCACTTCACCAGCGGGGCGTGGAACCGGCGACATGGCAATGCCCATCTCAACTGTTCTGCTGTTAATGCAGGTTTTATCTGCGTGCCAGACTGCTGGAGGAACGTCTTCGGAGCCTACCTTCATGGACGACGTGTGCCGGCTCAGGACGAAAATCACCGTCCTTTTCTCAAGCCCGAAAATCAAGTGTGCCCAGCTACCGACAAAGCCGAACTCTTTTCAACGTTGTGTTTGCAACAGTGTGCACTGGGCGTAAACGATCTTCGGCTACAAATGCTGCGAAGCGGCACTTCACCAGCGGGGCGTGGAACCGGCGACATGGCAATGCCCATCTCAACTGTTCTGCTGTTAATGCAGGTTTATCTGCGTGCCAGACTGCTGGAGGAACGTCTTCGGAGCCTACCTTCATGGACGACGTGTGCCGGCTCAAGGACGAAAATCACCGTCCTCTTTTCAAGCCCGAAAATCAAGTGTGCCCAGCTACCGACAAAGCCGAACTTTTTTCAACGTTGTGTTTGCAACAGTGTGCACTGGGCGTAAACGATCTTCGGCTACAAATGCTGCGAAGCGGCACTTCACCAGCGGGGCGTGGAACCGGCGACATGGCAATGCCCATCTCAACTGTTCTGCTGTTAATGCAGGTTTTATCTGCGTGCCAGACTGCTGGAGGAACGTCTTCGGAGCCTACCTTCATGGACGACGTGTGCCGGCTCAAGGACGAAAATCACCGTCCTTTTTTCAAGCCCGAAAATCAAGTGTGCCCAGCTACCGACAAAGCCGAACTCTTTTCAACGTTGTGTTTGCAACAGTGTGCACTGGGCGTAAACGATCTTCGGCTACAAATGCTGCGAAGCGGCACTTCACCAGCGGGGCGTGGAACCGGCGACATGGCAATGCCCATCTCAACTGTTCTGCTGTTAATGCAGGTTTTATCTGCGTGCCAGACTGCTGGAGGAACGTCTTCGGAGCCTACCTTCATGGACGACGTGTGCCGGCTCAAGGACGAAAATCACCGTCCTTTTTTCAAGCCCGAAAATCAAGTGTGCCCAGCTACCGACAAAGCCGAAC
Organism: Amblyomma americanum; assembly: GCA_030143305.2. NCBI lineage: Eukaryota > Metazoa > Arthropoda > Arachnida > Ixodida > Ixodidae > Amblyomma > Amblyomma americanum. The sequence goes on along the minus strand of JARKHS020036279.1, from coordinate 91,949 downwards.
TTTTTTCAACGTTGTGTTTGCAACAGTGTGCACTGGGCGTAAACGATCTTCGGCTACAAATGCTGCGAAGCGGCACTTCACCAGCGGGGCGTGGAACCGGCGACATGGCAATGCCCATCTCAACTGTTCTGCTGTTAATGCAGGTTTTATCTGCGTGCCAGACTGCTGGAGGAACGTCTTCGGAGCCTACCTTCATGGACGACGTGTGCCGGCTCAAGGACGAAAATCACCGTCCTTTTTTCAAGCCCGAAAATCAAGTGTGCCCAGCTACCGACAAAGCCGAACTTTTTTCAACGTTGTGTTTGCAACAGTGTGCACTGGGCGTAAACGATCTTCGGCTACAAATGCTGCGAAGCGGCACTTCACCAGCGGGGCGTGGAACCGGCGACATGGCAATGCCCATCTCAACTGTTCTGCTGTTAATGCAGGTTTTATCTGCGTGCCAGACTGCTGGAGGAACGTCTTCGGAGCCTACCTTCATGGACGACGTGTGCCGGCTCAAGGACGAAAATCACCGTCCTTTTTTCAAGCCCGAAAATCAAGTGTGCCCAGCTACCGACAAAGCCGAACTTTTTTCAACGTTGTGTTTGCAACAGTGTGCACTGGGCGTAAACGATCTTCGGCTACAAATGCTGCGAAGCGGCACTTCACCAGCGGGGCGTGGAACCGGCGACATGGCAATGCCCATCTCAACTGTTCTGCTGTTAATGCAGGTTTTATCTGCGTGCCAGACTGCTGGAGGAACGTCTTCGGAGCCTACCTTCATGGACGACGTGTGCCGGCTCAAGGACGAAAATCACCGTCCTTTTTTCAAGCCCGAAAATCAAGTGTGCCCAGCTACCGACAAAGCCGAACTTTTTTCAACGTTGTGTTTGCAACAGTGTGCACTGGGCGTAAACGATCTTCGGCTACAAATGCTGCGAAGCGGCACTTCACCAGCGGGGCGTGGAACCGGCGACATGGCAATGCCCATCTCAACTGTTCTGCTGTTAATGCAGGTTTTATCTGCGTGCCAGACTGCTGGAGGAACGTCTTCGGAGCCTACCTTCATGGACGACGTGTGCCGGCTCAAGGACGAAAATCACCGTCCTTTTTTCAAGCCCGAAAATCAAGTGTGCCCAGCTACCGACAAAGCCGAACTCTTTTCAACGTTGTGTTTGCAACAGTGTGCACTGGGCGTAAACGATCTTCGGCTACAAATGCTGCGAAGCGGCACTTCACCAGCGGGGCGTGGAACCGGCGACATGGCAATGCCCATCTCAACTGTTCTGCTGTTAATGCAGGTTTTATCTGCGTGCCAGACTGCTGGAGGAACGTCTTCGGAGCCTACCTTCATGGACGACGTGTGCCGGCTCAAGGACGAAAATCACCGTCCTTTTTTCAAGCCCGAAAATCAAGTGTGCCCAGCTACCGACAAAGCCGAACTCTTTTCAACGTTGTGTTTGCAACAGTGTGCACTGGGCGTAAACGATCTTCGGCTACAAATGCTGCGAAGCGGCACTTCACCAGCGGGGCGTGGAACCGGCGACATGGCAATGCCCATCTCAACTGTTCTGCTGTTAATGCAGGTTTTATCTGCGTGCCAGACTGCTGGAGGAACGTCTTCGGAGCCTACCTTCATGGACGACGTGTGCCGGCTCAAGGACGAAAATCACCGTCCTTTTTTCAAGCCCGAAAATCAAGTGTGCCCAGCTACCGACAAAGCCGAACTCTTTTCAACGTTGTGTTTGCAACAGTGTGCACTGGGCGTAAACGATCTTCGGCTACAAATGCTGCGAAGCGGCACTTCACCAGCGGGGCGTGGAACCGGCGACATGGCAATGCCCATCTCAACTGTTCTGCTGTTAATGCAGGTTTTATCTGCGTGCCAGACTGCTGGAGGAACGTCTTCGGAGCCTACCTTCATGGACGACGTGTGCCGGCTCAAGGACGAAAATCACCGTCCTTTTTTCAAGCCCGAAAATCAAGTGTGCCCAGCTACCGACAAAGCCGAACTTTTTTCAACGTTGTGTTTGCAACAGTGTGCACTGGGCGTAAACGATCTTCGGCTACAAATGCTGCGAAGCGGCACTTCACCAGCGGGGCGTGGAACCGGCGACATGGCAATGCCCATCTCAACTGTTCTGCTGTTAATGCAGGTTTTATCTGCGTGCCAGACTGCTGGAGGAACGTCTTCGGAGCCTACCTTCATGGACGACGTGTGCCGGCTCAAGGACGAAAATCACCGTCCTTTTTTCAAGCCCGAAAATCAAGTGTGCCCAGCTACCGACAAAGCCGAACTCTTTTCAACGTTGTGTTTGCAACAGTGTGCACTGGGCGTAAACGATCTTCGGCTACAAATGCTGCGAAGCGGCACTTCACCAGCGGGGCGTGGAACCGGCGACATGGCAATGCCCATCTCGACTGTTCTGCTGTTAATGCAGGTTTTATCTGCGTGCCAGACTGCTGGAGGAACGTCTTCGGAGCCTACCTTCATGGACGACGTGTGCCGGCTCAAGGACGAAAATCACCGTCCTTTTTTCAAGCCCGAAAATCAAGTGTGCCCAGCTACCGACAAAGCCGAACTCTTTTCAACGTTGTGTTTGCAACAGTGTGCACAGGGCGTAAACGATCTTCGGCTACAAATGCTGCGAAGCGGCACTTCACCAGCGGGGCGTGGAACCGGCGACATGGCAATGCCCATCTGAACTGTTCTGCTGTTAATGCAATTTTTATCTGCGTGCCAGACTGCTGGAGGAACGTCTTCGGAGCCTACCTTCATGGACGACGTGTGCCGGCTCAAGGACGAAAATCACCGTCCCTTTTTCAAGCCCGAAAATCAAGTGTGCCCAGCTACCGACAAAGCCGAACTTTTTTCAACGTTGTGTTTGCAACAGTGTGCACTGGGCGTAAACGATCTTCGGCTACAAATGCTGCGAAGCGGCACTTCACCAGCGGGGCGTGGAACCGGCGACATGGCAATGCCCATCTCAACTGTTCTGCTGTTAATGCAGGTTTTATCTGCGTGCCAGACTGCTGGAGGAACGTCTTCGGAGCCTACCTTCATGGACGACGTGTGCCGGCTCAAGGACGAAAATCACCGTCCTTTTTTCAAGCCCGATAATCAAGTGTGCCCAGCTACCGACAAAGCCGAACTCTTTTCAACGTTGTGTTTGCAACAGTGTGCACTGGGCGTAAACGATCTTCGGCTACAAATGCTGCGAAGCGGCACTTCACCAGCGGGGCGTGGAACCGGCGACATGGCAATGCCCATCTCAACTGTTCTGCTGTTAATGCAGGTTTTATCTGCGTGCCAGACTGCTGGAGGAACGTCTTCGGAGCCTACCTTCATGGACGACGTGTGCCGGCTCAAGGACGAAAATCACCGTCTTTTTTCAAGCCCGAAAATCAAGTGTGCCCAGCTACCGACAAAGCCGAACTTTTTTCAACGTTGTGTTTGCAACAGTGTGCACTGGGCGTAAACGATCTTCGGCTAGAAATGCTGCGAAGCGGCACTTCACCAGCGGGGCGTGGAACCGGCGACATGGCAATGCCCATCTCAACTGTTCTGCTGTTAATGCAGGTTTTATCTGCGTGCCAGACTGCTGGAGGAACGTCTTCGGAGCCTACCTTCATGGACGACGTGTGCCGGCTCAAGGACGAAAATCACCGTCCTTTTTTCAACCCCGAAAATCAAGTGTGCCCAGCTACCGACAAAGCCGAACTCTTTTCAACGTTGTGTTTGCAACAGTGTGCACTGGGCGTAAACGATCTTCGGCTACAAATGCTGCGAAGCGGCACTTCACCAGCGGGGCGTGGAACCGGCGACATGGCAATGCCCATCTCGACTGTTCTGCTGTTAATGCAGGTTTTATCTGCGTGCCAGACTGCTGGAGGAACGTCTTCGGAGCCTACCTTCATGGACGACGTGTGCCGGCTCAAGGACGAAAATCACCGTCCTTTTTTCAAGCCCGAAAATCAAGTGTGCCCAGCTACCGACAAAGCCGAACTCTTTTCAACGTTGTGTTTGCAACAGTGTGCACAGGGCGTAAACGATCTTCGGCTACAAATGCTGCGAAGCGGCACTTCACCAGCGGGGCGTGGAACCGGCGACATGGCAATGCCCATCTGAACTGTTCTGCTGTTAATGCAGTTTTTATCTGCGTGCCACACTGCTGGAGGAACGTCTTCGGAGCCTACCTTCATGGACGACGTGTGCCGGCTCAAGGACGAAAATCACCGTCCCTTTTTCAAGCCCGAAAATCAAGTGTGCCCAGCTACCGACAAAGCCGAACTCTTTTCAACGTTGTGTTTGCAACAGTGTGCACAGGGCGTAAACGATCTTCGGCTACAAATGCTGCGAAGCGGCACTTCACCAGCGGGGCGTGGAACCGGCGACATGGCAATGCCCATCTCAACTGTTCTGCTGGTAATGCAGGTTTTATCTGCGTGCCAGACTGCTGGAGGAACGTCTTCGGAGCCTACCTTCATGGACGACGTGTGCCGGCTCAAGGACGAAAATCACCGTCCTTTTTTCAAGCCCGAAAATCAAGTGTGCCCAGCTACCGACAAAGCCGAACTTTTTTCAACGTTGTGTTTGCAACAGTGTGCACTGGGCGTAAACAATCTTCGGCTACAAATGCTGCGAAGCGGCACTTCACCAGCGGGGCGTGGAACCAGCGACATGGCAATGCCCATCTCAACTGTTCTGCTGTTAATGCAGGTTTTATCTGCGTGCCAGACTGCTGGAGGAACGTCTTCGGAGCCTACCTTCATGGACGACGTGTGCCGGCTCAAGGACGAAAATCACCGTCCTTTTTTCAAGCCCGAAAATCAAGTGTGCCCAGCTACCGACAAACCCGAACTCTTTTCAACGTTGTGTTTGCAACAGTGTGCACTGGGCGTAAACGATCTTCGGCTACAAATGCTGCGAAGCGGCACTTCACCAGCGGGGCGTGGAACCGGCGACATGGCAATGCCCATCTCAACTCTTCTGCTGTTAATGCAGGTTTTATCTGCGTGCCAGACTGCTGGAGGAACGTCTTCGGAGCCTACCTTCATGGACGACGTGTGCCGGCTCAAGGACGAAAATCACCGTCCTTTTTTCAAGCCCGAAAATCAAGTGTGCCCAGCTACCGACAAAGCCGAACTCTTTTCAACGTTGTGTTTGCAACAGTGTGCACTGGGCGTAAACGATCTTCGGCTACAAATGCTGCGAAGCGGCACTTCACCAGCGGGGCGTGGAACCGGCGACATGGCAATGCCCATCTCAACTGTTCTGCTGTTAATGCAGGTTTTATCTGCGTGCCAGACTGCTGGAGGAACGTCTTCGGAGCCTACCTTCATGGACGACGTGTGCCGGCTCAAGGACGAAAATCACCGTCCTTTTTTCAAGCCCGAAAATCAAGTGTGCCCAGCTACCGACAAAGCCGAACTCTTTTCAACGTTGTGTTTGCAACAGTGTGCACTGGGCGTAAACGATCTTCGGCTACAAATGCTGCGAAGCGGCACTTCACCAGCGGGGCGTGGAACCGGCGACATGGCAATGCCCATCTCAACTGTTCTGCTGTTAATGCAGGTTTTGTCTGCGTGCCAGACTGCTGGAGGAACGTCTTCGGAGCCTACCTTCATGGACGACGTGTGCCGGCTCAAGGACGAAAATCACCGTCCTTTTTTCAAGCCCGAAAATCAAGTGTGCTTAGCTACCGACAAAGCCGAACTTTTTTCAACGTTGTGTTTGCAACAGTGTGCACTGGGCGTAAACGATCTTCGGCTACAAATGCTGCGAAGCGGCACTTCACCAGCGGGGCGTGGAACCGGCGACATGGCAATGCCCATCTCAACTGTTCTGCTGTTAATGCAGGTTTTATCTGCGTGCCAGACTGCTGGAGGAACGTCTTCGGAGCCTACCTTCATGGACGACGTGTGCCGGCTCAAGGACGAAAATCACCGTCCTTTTTTCAAGCCCGAAAATCAAGTGTGCCCAGCTACCGACAAAGCCGAACTCTTTTCAACGTTGTGTTTGCAACAGTGTGCACTGGGCGTAAACGATCTTCGGCTACAAATGCTGCGAAGCGGCACTTCACCAGCGGGGCGTGGAACCGGCGACATGGCAATGCCCATCTGGACTGTTCTGCTGTTAATGCAGGTTTTATCTGCGTGCCAGACTGCTGGAGGAACGTCTTCGGAGCCTACCTTCATGGACGACGTGTGCCGGCTCAAGGACGAAAATCACCGTCCTTTTTTCAAGCCCGAAAATCAAGTGTGCCCAGCTACCGACAAAGCCGAACTCTTTTCAACGTTGTGTTTGCAACAGTGTGCACAGGGCGTAAACGATCTTCGGCTACAAATGCTGCGAAGCGGCACTTCACCAGCGGGGCGTGGAACCGGCGACATGGCAATGCCCATCTGAACTGTTCTGCTGTTAATGCAATTTTTATCTGCGTGCCAGACTGCTGGAGGAACGTCTTCGGAGCCTACCTTCATGGACGACGTGTGCCGGCTCAAGGACGAAAATCACCGTCCCTTTTTCAAGCCCGAAAATCAAGTGTGCCCAGCTACCGACAAAGCCGAACTTTTTTCAACGTTGTGTTTGCAACAGTGTGCACTGGGCGTAAACGATCTTCGGCTACAAATGCTGCGAAGCGGCACTTCACCAGCGGGGCGTGGAACCGGCGACATGGCAATGCCCATCTCAACTGTTCTGCTGTTAATGCAGGTTTTATCTGCGTGCCAGACTGCTGGAGGAACGTCTTCGGAGCCTACCTTCATGGACGACGTGTGCCGGCTCAAGGACGAAAATCACCGTCCTTTTTTCAAGCCCGATAATCAAGTGTGCCCAGCTACCGACAAAGCCGAACTCTTTTCAACGTTGTGTTTGCAACAGTGTGCACTGGGCGTAAACGATCTTCGGCTACAAATGCTGCGAAGCGGCACTTCACCAGCGGGGCGTGGAACCGGCGACATGGCAATGCCCATCTCAACTGTTCTGCTGTTAATGCAGGTTTTATCTGCGTGCCAGACTGCTGGAGGAACGTCTTCGGAGCCTACCTTCATGGACGACGTGTGCCGGCTCAAGGACGAAAATCACCGTCTTTTTTCAAGCCCGAAAATCAAGTGTGCCCAGCTACCGACAAAGCCGAACTTTTTTCAACGTTGTGTTTGCAACAGTGTGCACTGGGCGTAAACGATCTTCGGCTAGAAATGCTGCGAAGCGGCACTTCACCAGCGGGGCGTGGAACCGGCGACATGGCAATGCCCATCTCAACTGTTCTGCTGTTAATGCAGGTTTTATCTGCGTGCCAGACTGCTGGAGGAACGTCTTCGGAGCCTACCTTCATGGACGACGTGTGCCGGCTCAAGGACGAAAATCACCGTCCTTTTTTCAACCCCGAAAATCAAGTGTGCCCAGCTACCGACAAAGCCGAACTCTTTTCAACGTTGTGTTTGCAACAGTGTGCACTGGGCGTAAACGATCTTCGGCTACAAATGCTGCGAAGCGGCACTTCACCAGCGGGGCGTGGAACCGGCGACATGGCAATGCCCATCTCGACTGTTCTGCTGTTAATGCAGGTTTTATCTGCGTGCCAGACTGCTGGAGGAACGTCTTCGGAGCCTACCTTCATGGACGACGTGTGCCGGCTCAAGGACGAAAATCACCGTCCTTTTTTCAAGCCCGAAAATCAAGTGTGCCCAGCTACCGACAAAGCCGAACTCTTTTCAACGTTGTGTTTGCAACAGTGTGCACAGGGCGTAAACGATCTTCGGCTACAAATGCTGCGAAGCGGCACTTCACCAGCGGGGCGTGGAACCGGCGACATGGCAATGCCCATCTGAACTGTTCTGCTGTTAATGCAGTTTTTATCTGCGTGCCACACTGCTGGAGGAACGTCTTCGGAGCCTACCTTCATGGACGACGTGTGCCGGCTCAAGGACGAAAATCACCGTCCCTTTTTCAAGCCCGAAAATCAAGTGTGCCCAGCTACCGACAAAGCCGAACTTTTTTCAACGTTGTGTTTGCAACAGTGTGCACTGGGCGTAAACGATCTTCGGCTACAAATGCTGCGAAGCGGCACTTCACCAGCGGGGCGTGGAACCGGCGACATGGCAATGCCCATCTCAACTGTTCTGCTGTTAATGCAGGTTTTATCTGCGTGCCAGACTGCTGGAGGAACGTCTTCGGAGCCTACCTTCATGGACGACGTGTGCCGGCTCAAGGACGAAAATCACCGTCCTTTTTTCAAGCCCGATAATCAAGTGTGCCCAGCTACCGACAAAGCCGAACTCTTTTCAACGTTGTGTTTGCAACAGTGTGCACTGGGCGTAAACGATCTTCGGCTACAAATGCTGCGAAGCGGCACTTCACCAGCGGGGCGTGGAACCGGCGACATGGCAATGCCCATCTCAACTGTTCTGCTGTTAATGCATGTTTTATCTGCGTGCCAGACTGCTGGAGGAACGTTTTCGGAGCCTACCTTCATGGACGACGTGTGCCGGCTCAAGGACGAAAATCACCGTCCTTTTTTCAAGCCCGAAAATCAAGTGTGCCCAGCTACCGACAAAGCCGAACTCTTTTCAACGTTGTGTTTGCAACAGTGTGCACAGGGCGTAAACGATCTTCGGCTACAAATGCTGCGAAGCGGCACTTCACCAGCGGGGCGTGGAACCGGCGACATGGCAATGCCCATCTGAACTGTTCTGCTGTTAATGCAGTTTTTATCTGCGTGCCAGACTGCTGGAGGAACGTCTTCGGAGCCTACCTTCATGGACGACGTGTGCCGGCTCAAGGACGAAAATCACCGTCCCTTTTTCAAGCCCGAAAATCAAGTGTGCCCAGCTACCGACAAAGCCGAACTTTTTTCAACGTTGTGTTTGCAACAGTGTGCACTGGGCGTAAACGATCTTCGGCTACAAATGCTGCGAAGCGGCACTTCACCAGCGGGGCGTGGAACCGGCGACATGGCAATGCCCATCTCAACTGTTCTGCTGTTAATGCAGGTTTTATCTGCGTGCCAGACTGCTGGGGGAACGTCTTCGGAGCCTACCTTCATGGACGACGTGTGCCGGCTCAGGACGAAAATCACCGTCCTTTTTCAAGCCCGAAAATCAAGTGTGCCCAGCTACCGACAAAGCCGAACTCTTTTCAACGTTGTGTTTGCAACAGTGTGCACAGGGCGTAAACGATCTTCGGCTACAAATGCTGCGAAGCGGCACTTCACCAGCGGGGCGTGGAACCGGCGACATGGCAATGCCCATCTGAACTGTTCTGCTGTTAATGCAGTTTTTATCTGCGTGCCAGACTGCTGGAGGAACGTCTTCGGAGCCTACCTTCATGGACGACGTGTGCCGGCTCAAGGACGAAAATCACCGTGCCTTTTTCAAGCCCGAAAATCAAGTGTGCCCAGCTACCGACAAAGCCGAACTTTTTTCAACGTTGTGTTTGCAACAGTGTGCACTGGGCGTAAACGATCTTCGGCTACAAATGCTGCGAAGCGGCACTTCACCAGCGGGGCGTGGAACCGGCGACATGGCAATGCCCATCTCAACTGTTCTGCTGTTAATGCAGGTTTTATCTGCGTGCCAGACTGCTGGAGGAACGTCTTCGGAGCCTACCTTCATGGACGACGTGTGCCGGCTCAAGGACGAAAATCACCGTCCTTTTTTCAAGCCCGAAAATCAAGTGTGCCCAGCTACCGACAAAGCCGAACTTTTTTCAAATTGTGTTTGCAACAGTGTGCACTGGGCGTAAACGATCTTCGGCTACAAATGCTGCGAAGCGGCACGTCACCAGCGGGGCGTGGAACCGGCGACATGGCAATGCCCATCTCAACTGTTCTGCTGTTAATACAGGTTTGATCTGCGTGCCAGACTGCTGGAGGAACGTCTTCGGAGCCTACCTTCATGGACGACGTGTGCCGGCTGAAGGACGAAAATCACCGTCCTTTTTTCAATCCCGAAAATCAAGTGTGCCCAGCTACCGACAAAGCCGAACTTTTTTCAACGTTGTGTTTGCAACAGTGTGCACTGGGCGTAAACGATCTTCGGCTACAAATGCTGCGAAGCGGCACTTCACCAGCGGGGCGTGGAACCGGCGACATGGCAATGCCCATCTCAACTGTTCTGCTGTTAATGCAGGTTTTATCTGCGTGCCAGACTGCTGGAGGAACGTCTTCGGAGCCTACCTTCATGGACGACGTGTGCCGGCTCAAGGACGAAAATCACCGTCCTTTTTTCAAGCCCGAAAATCAAGTGTGCCCAGCTACCGACAAAGCCGAACTCTTTTCAACGTTGTGTTTGCAACAGTGTGCACTGGGCGTAAACGATCTTCGGCTACAAATGCTGCGAAGCGGCACTTCACCAGCGGGGCGTGGAACCGGCGACATGGCAATGCCCATCTCAACTGTTCTGCTGTTAATGCAGGTTTTATCTGCGTGCCAGACTGCTGGAGGAACGTCTTCGGAGCCTACCTTCATGGACGACGTGTGCCGGCTCAAGGACGAAAATCACCGTCCTTTTTTCAAGCCCGAAAATCAAGTGTGCCCAGCTACCGACAAAGCCGAACTTTTTTCAACGTTGTGTTTGCAACAGTGTGCACTGGGCGTAAACGATCTTCGGCTACAAATGCTGCGAAGCGGCACTTCACCAGCGGGGCGTGGAACCGGCGACATGGCAATGCCCATCTCAACTGTTCTGCTGTTAATGCAGGTTTTATCTGCGTGCCAGACTGCTGGAGGAACGTCTTCGGAGCCTACCTTCATGGACGACGTGTGCCGGCTCAAGGACGAAAATCACCGTCCTTTTTTCAAGCCCGAAAATCAAGTGTGCCCAGCTACCGACAAAGCCGAACTTTTTTCAACGTTGTGTTTGCAACAGTGTGCACTGGGCATAAACGATCTTCGGCTACAAATGCTGCGAAGCGGCACTTCACCAGCGGGGCGTGGAACCGGCGACATGGCAATGCCCATCTCAACTGTTCTGCTGTTAATGCAGGTTTTATCTGCGTGCCAGACTGCTGTAGGAACGTCTTCGGAGCCTACCTTCATGGACGACGTGTGCCGGCTCAAGGACGAAAATCACCGTCCTTTTTTCAAGCCCGAAAATCAAGTGTGCCCAGCTACCGATAAAGCCGAACTCTTTTCAACGTTGTGTTTGCAACAGTGTGCACTGGGCGTAAACGATCTTCGGCTACAAATGCTGCGAAGCGGCACTTCACCAGCGGGGCGTGGAACCGGCGACATGGCAATGCCCATCTCAACTGTTCTGCTGTTAATGCAGGTTTTATCTGCGTGCCAGACTGCTGGAGGAACGTCTTCGGAGCCTACCTTCATGGACGACGTGTGCCGGCTCAAGGACGAAAATCACCGTCCTTTTTTCAAGCCCGAAAATCAAGTGTGCCCAGCTACCGACAAAGCCGAACTCTTTTCAACGTTGTGTTTGCAACAGTGTGCACTAGGCGTAAACGATCTTCGGCTACAAATGCTGCGAAGCGACACTTCACCAGCGGGGCGTGGAACCGGCGACATGGCAATGCCCATCTCAACTGTTCTGCTGTTAATGCAGGTTTTATCTGCGTGCCAGACTGCTGGAGGAACGTCTTCGGATCCTACCTTCATGGACGACGTGTGCCGGCTCAAGGATGAAAATCACCGTCCTTTTTTCAAGCCCGAAAATCAAGTGTGCCCAGCTACCGACAAAGCCGAACTCTTTTCAACGTTGTGTTTGCAACAGTGTGCACTGGGCGTAAACGATCTTCGGCTACAAATGCTGCGAAGCGGCACTTCACCAGCGGGGCGTGGAACCGGCGACATGGCAATGCCCATGTCAACTGTTCTGCTGTTAATGCAGGTTTTATCTGCGTGCCAGACTGCTGGAGGAACGTCTTCGGAGCCTACCTTCATGGACGACGTGTGCCGGCTCAAGGACGAAAATCACCGTCCTTTTTTCAAGCCCGAAAATCAAGTGTGCCCAGCTACCGGCAAAGCCGAACTTTTTTCAACGTTGTGTTTGCAACAGTGTGCACTGGGCGTAAACGATCTTCGGCTACAAATGCTGCGAAGCGGCACTTCACCAGCGGGGCGTAGAACCGGCGACATGGCAATGCCCATCTCAACTGTTCTGCTGTTAATGCAGGTTTTATCTGCGTGCCAGACTGCTGGAGGAACGTCTTCGGAGCCTACCTTCATGGACGACGTGTGCCGGCTCAAGGACGAAAATCACCGTCCTTTTTTCAAGCCCGAAAATCAAGTGTGCCCAGCTACCGACAAAGCCGAACTTTTTTGAACGTTGTGTTTGCAACAGTGTGCACTGGGCGTAAACGATCTTCGGCTACAAATGCTGCGAAGCGGCACTTCACCAGCGGGGCGTGGAACCGGCGACATGGCAATGCCCATGTCAACTGTTCTGCTGTTAATGCAGGTTTTATCTGCGTGCCAGACTGCTGGAGGAACGTCTTCGGAGCCTACCTTCATGGACGACGTGTGCCGGCTCAAGGACGAAAATCACCGTCCTTTTTTCAAGCCCGAAAATCAAGTGTGCCCAGCTACCGACAAAGCCGAACTTTTTTCAACGTTGTGTTTGCAACAGTGTGCACTGGGCGTAAACGATCTTCGGCTACAAATGCTGCGAAGCGGCACTTCACCAGCGGGGCGTGGAACCGGCGACATGGCAATGCCCATATCAACTGTTCTGCTGTTAATGCAGGTTTTATCTGCGTGCCAGACTGCTGGAGGAACGTATTCGGAGCCTACCTTCATGGACGACGTGTGCCGGCTCAAGGACGAAAATCACCGTCCTTTTTTCAAGCCCGAAAATCAAGTGTGCCCAGCTACCGACAAAGCCGAACTTTTTTCAACGTTGTGTTTGCAACAGTGTGCACTGGGCGTAAACGATCTTCGGCTACAAATGCTGCGAAGCGGCACTTCACCAGCGGGGCGTGGAACCGGCGACATGGCAATGCCCATCTCAACTGTTCTGCTGTTAATGCAGGTTTTATCTGCGTGCCAGACTGCTGGAGGAACGTCTTCGGAGCCTACCTTCATGGACGACGTGTGCCGGCTCAAGGACGAAAATCACCGTCCTTTTTTCAAGCCCGAAAATCAAGTGTGCCCAGCTACCGACAAAGCCGAACTTTTTTCAACGTTGTGTTTGCAACAGTGTGCACTGGGCGTAAACGATCTTCGGCTACAAATGCTGCGAAGCGGCACTTCACCAGCGGGGCGTGGAACCGGCGACATGGCAATGCCCATCTCAACTGTTCTGCTGTTAATGCAGGTTTTATCTGCGTGCCAGACTGCTGGAGGAACGTATTCGGAGCCTACCTTCATGGACGACGTGTGCCGGCTCAAGGACGAAAATCACCGTCCTTTTTTCAAGCCCGAAAATCAAGTGTGCCCAGCTACCGACAAAGCCGAACTTTTTTCAACGTTGTGTTTGCAACAGTGTGCACTGGGCGTAAACGATCTTCGGCTACAAATGCTGCGAAGCGGCACTTCACCAGCGGGGCGTGGAACCGGCGACATGGCAATGCCCATCTCAACTGTTCTGCTGTTAATGCAGGTTTTATCTGCGTGCCAGACTGCTGGAGGAACGTCTTCGGAGCCTACCTTCATGGACGACGTGTGCCGGCTCAAGGACGAAAATCACCGTCCTTTTTTCAAGCCCGAAAATCAAGTGTGCCCAGCTACCGACAAAGCCGAACTTTTTTCAACGTTGTGTTTGCAACAGTGTGCACTGGGCGTAAACGATCTTCGGCTACAAATGCTGCGAAGCGGCACTTCACCAGCGGGGCGTGGAACCGGCGACATGGCAATGCCCATGTCAACTGTTCTGCTGTTAATGCAGGTTTTATCTGCGTGCCAGACTGCTGGAGGAACGTCTTCGGAGCCTACCTTCATGGACGACGTGTGCCGGCTCAAGGACGAAAATCACCGTCCTTTTTTCAAGCCCGAAAATCAAGTGTGCCCATCTACCGACAAAGCCGAACTCTTTTCAACGTTGTGTTTGCAACAGTGTGCACTGGGCTTAAACGATCTTCGGCAACAAATGCTGCGAAGCGGCACTTCACCAGCGGGGCGTGGAACCGACGACATGGCAATGCCCATCTCAACTGTTCTGCTGTTAATGCAGGTTTTATCTGCGTGCCAGACTGCTGGAGGAACGTCTTCGGAGCCTACCTTCATGGACGACGTGTGCCGGCTCAAGGATGAATATCACCGTCCTTTTTTCAAGCCCGAAAATCAAGTGTGCCCAGCTACCGACAAAGCCGAACTTTTTTCAACGTTGTGTTTGCAACAGTGTGCACTGGGCGTAAACGATCTTCGGCTACAAATGCTGCGAAGCGGCACTTCACCAGCGGGGCGTGAAGCCGGCGACATGGCAATGCCCATCTCAACTGTTCTGCTGTTAATGCAGGTTTTATCTGCGTGCCAGACTGCTGGAGGAACGTCTTCGGAGCCTACCTTCATGGACGACGTGTGCCGGCTCAAGGATGAATATCACCGTCCTTTTTTCAAGCCCGAAAATCAAGTGTGCCCAGCTACCGACAAAGCCGAACTTTTTTCAACGTTGTGTTTGCAACAGTGTGCACTGGGCGTAAACGATCTTCGGCTACAAATGCTGCGAAGTGCTTCACCAGCGGGGCGTGGAACCGGCGACATGGCAATGCCCATCTCAACTGTTCTGCTGTGAATGCAGGTTGGTTTTCATCATCGTTCTCTTACCCGCCAAGCTTTTTTGCTGCCGGTTCCACCCCACACGTTGTTTTTGATTGTGTCATCACAGCGAAATTATGTGCGGTCGCGAAATGTTCATGTTAGACGGCAACTATCTCTGTTTCGTAATCCTGCATTTTATTTTTTCCTATTGCTGGTGTGTTGCGGAGATGTTGAATTGAACCCAGGTCCCTCTGAACAGCTGACTCAATTACTCGAAGGCCAAAAAAATATGATGTCGAAATTAACATCAATAGAAGCAAAACAAAACCAGATTACAACGGAAATGAATGATTTGAAAGAGCGTCTATGCTCTCTTGAAAAGCAGCTTACAAAAATAGATGACATGAGCAAAGCAATAGATTCTATTTCAGTAGAACAGCGCCAGGACCATGAAGCGCTGAAGTTTCTCAATGCGAAAATTGAAGATTTAGAAAACAGAGGAAGGCGGAATAACCTGATCATTTTTGGTTTCGAGGACTCTGAAAACGAAACCGCTGCCAAGTCAGAAGAACTTGTTCTTAGTCTATGCGCCTCCGAACTTTCACTTCCCTCATTGGCAATTGAACGCGCTCACAGGCTAGGTAAATTCGAAGCTGGCAAAGATCGGCCTGTCATTGTAAAATTTGCCTCTTTAAAAGTACGGCAGTCGGTGCTCTCAAGTGCGCATAAGCTGAAGGACACTTCTTACAGCATATCTGAAGATTTTTCACGTGGTGTGCGCGAAAAAAGAAAGATTTTGTGGGCCTACGCAAAAAGAAACAAACAGGATGGAAAGAAACCAGTGCTAAAGTTCGATACCCTGCACTTAAACGGAAAACGTTATCAGTATGATAGCGATTCAGGGGGTGTGGTCGAGCTGTGACCACTGGGCTCGTCCCTGAAAACAAGGCCGCTGAGTTTGCTGCTCATAAACTGCCAGAGCATTAAAAATAAAATTTATGAATTCGGTCTTCTCGTTCAATCTACAAATCCATCAATTGTTCTTGGTACTGAGTCATGGCTCGATTCGTCTGTGTTGAATTCTGAGGTTTTCCCTTCCGGATATCAGTGTTTTCGTCGCGATCGTTGCACAAGAGGCGAGGGTGTGTTCATTCTCGTTGCTTCGGGAATACCATGTGTAATGTTAGACTCTTCTACTGTTACGGAGTCTGTGTTTTGTAAATTAAGATTATCGAATGGAAAAAGCCTGAAAATTGGGGTATTCTACCGCCCACCTGGTTCATCGCGAGCAGAATTTGAGCACCTATCAAGTATTCTCGACACTGTTGACGGTGATCCTATCTTGTTGGGCGGGGACTTCAACCTCCCTGGCATAGATTGGTCAGCCAGTTCCCCGAGAGACAGTGCTCAAGGTTCCTTGTACTCGACATTTTTCGATTTAATTGATTCATTCAGGTTCCATCAGTACATTCATGATGCGTCTCGCAATGATGACTCTGGGAATATTCTTGATCTATTGCTGTGCAGTACCCCGATCATTATAACAGATGTTAGAGTACTGCCGGGAATAAGTGATCACAATATAGTGATAGCCAACATTTCAATTGGAAATGTGTCAGTCGCAAAGAAACTCGCGCGAAAGGTCTATGTATTTAGTAAGGGAAATTATGAGAGCATTAACATAGAGTTAGAATCATATTTTTTGGTTTTCGATACTTTGGCTGATGAACTTAGTACTGAGCAGTTATGGACCATTCTAAAAGAAAAACTCTTACAGCTACAAGACATGTTCATCCCCACGCAAACTATATCTCCTAGAAGAGCTAAACACAAACCATGGTTCAACAGCCAGTTACGCGCTCTCACGAAAAGAATAAAGCGAGTTTATCTGAAACTTAGAAAACGGCGTTGCCCTGGGAATCTAACTGAACTAAAAAGGTTGAAATTTGAGTTTAAATCGCTAGCAGGAACAGCGAAACTTTCTTACTTTTCTTCACTTGGAGACAGGCTGGCACAGGATTCGAAGCAATTCTGGAAACATGTTCGCAGTCGCGGCAAAGATGACTGCTCGGTACCAACGATAAAAAGTGGTGATACGCTCATTGAAGACGACGCATGTAAGGCTGACACCTTTAGTAAATATTTCTTGTCGGTATTTACTTCATCCCACTCGCGAGCTTTACAGATTCCAGCAAGTGCTGATCTGATGCCAGACGTTATCTTTAGTACAGCAGGAATTCGCAAGTTATTGGGCAATGTGAACCCGTCGGTTGCAAGCGGCCCTGATGATTTACCAGCAGCAGTTATCAAAAATTGCGCTGATACATTGTCATTGTATTTTACACGATTATTTGAAAAGAGTTTGCAAGAAGGCACTCTGCCGAAAGACTGGAAATTGGCTCGCGTTGTGCCTATCCATAAAAGTGGACCGAGAAATTTGGTAGAAAACTATAGGCCAGTGCCTCTAACAAGTATAGCTTGCAAGACAATGGAGCATGTAATTTACAGTTCTATCATGTCGCACCTCGTTAAACACAATTTGCTTAACCCTGCTCAGCACGGATTTCGCCAAGGTTTGTCTTGCTCTACACAGTTGGTTGAGTTTACTTATGATATCGCAGTTGCTATTGATAAACAGAAAGTTATTGATTGCATTTTTTTGGACTTCCAGAAGGCATTTGATATTGTTGCGCATGATCTCCTTGTTTCTAAATTACGCAGCTACAATTTGAATGAAAGTCATTGTATGGATCTCTGAATACCTATCCCTACGGCAGCAGTGTGTAGTTGTTGGTGGTCGCTCCTCAAACTATGGTTCTGTCACTTCAGGCGTCCCCCAGGGCTCTGTTCTGGGGCCACTTCTTTTTTTGTTGTATATAAATGATATTAACGCTGATGTTACTTCTTCGTTCAGAATGTTCGCAGACGACTGCGTGATTTATAGAATTATAGATAGTTCACTTGATGTGCAAAGCCTGCAAAACGACTTAGATAAGATAGCCATGTGGTGTAATGATTGGGACATGACTTTGAATACTAAAAAGTGTGTACACGTCACCTTTTCGAGGAAGCGTTCCTGCCCTGCTTATATCTACACTATAAACCATGCGGCCTTGAAAAAAGAACAGAATTTTAAATACTTAGGCGTTTATCTTACTGCTGACCTGAGGTGGTCAAAGCATGTTAATTACGTCGTAAAGAAAGCTGCTGGTATATTAGGTTTGTTAGGAAGAAATTTCAGCCACCTTCCACAGCATCTCAAAGAACAGCTATATTTTACTCGCGTCCGCACAGTACTCGAATATGCATCAGTGTGCTGGGACCCGCACACACAAGAACTTATTGACAAATTGGAAAAAAATCAAAATAGGGCAGTCCGCTTTGTACTTGGAAACTATTTCAGGACACTCAGTGTCTCGGAAAGCAAAAGGAATCTTCAGTGGCCAGAACTTAAAACTCGAAGAAGAAACCTGAGATTAAAACTTTTGCATAACATTTTCTATTCCAAGACTGGCATAGACGGATCAAAATATTTGAAGCCGCCTTTCTATGTCTCGAAGTGAAGGGACCACAATTTAAAGCTTCATGAATTTCCTTTTAAAGGTGACGTACTCCGTTATTCGTTTTTTCTGCGAACAGTTCGCGAATGGAATGCTTTGCCGCCACTTATTGTTAATGTTCTACCTAATGATGCCTTTTTTCACGCGTTAAGTGCATGATTTTTTGCTTTTTTGAATGTGAAAGTGCCCCCCTGCTGTAATGCTGAAAGGCGATGCAGGTACCAAATAAATAAAATAAATAATTTGTAGTTAGAATGCTACGTGCAATGAAAGGAAAATAGCTTACGTTCTCCATAGCCTTTCAAACCTGCAGATACGGAAGGCGAAACAATGTGCTATATTCCTCTTTTGTGAAAAAATAAACTAAGATCGTGCGTGCTGACTATAAAGAAGCGAGTAGAATTGCGCAATGTTTTTTTTTTTACTGAATTTTCATCTCGCGCCATTAATTATTCGCCTACAGCTGAAAAGGAGAAGAAAGAGTGTTCGCCTCGTTTTAGGCGCCTTTGAGTTCGCTTAAAGCTGACTACCTGAAACAAGTATTTAGTTAATGTTTATGTGCGCCTTGATAGCGTGCTGTGACATGCTCCATTTGATGTTTACGGTTGTTAATATTCGAAGTGGAATTCCTACATGCAGATCTGCATCCAATCCTTCTATGCGCTAAACGGAAAACATCGTCCAGTGTTTTTTTTTTTAATTTGTTTACAAAAAAATAAGCTGACACAAATGTTTTCTTTTGGGTTGAGCACACAAAAAGCACACACACAAATTTTAGTTATGCTTAAATTTGCTGGATTGACGTTTTGCTGCCATTTTGCTGTGCGACATATAGTCTCCTGCCTATCAATACATGATCCTTTCCGAGAATGCTCTAAATGCATTACTGAAACAATTGCGAGTAGCGGTGTTCCATTCTACGGCGCCCATAGGAGCTCAAATGCGGAACTTTCAATGTCTTCTTTTCACTGCGCATTCCTTGTGGCAGAAAAAAATAAAGAAACAAAAACCCTTCTACCCACTATGCCCACAGGTTAAGTCCTACAAGCTAGCGGGAAAGGCTTGACGGCGGAAAGGCAATAAAATATCACAGCAAACAGCGTTACCTGACAAAACCATTCGCCGTTAGCGTTGCTTTCCTGATGCTACGAGACAAGTATCGATCACTCTCACAGGCTGCTCACACCAAAACTTCCTGCGCCCATCGTAGCAGCGTAACGCATGGCTTATCCACTGGACGAGACATCTTTTAGCACCACACCCAGTTTATTTTCACGGCGCTACATTCCTTAACATATCGATGCAATACGATGCGCGTGCATGCGTTACTGGACCAGGCCAAGCATAAACATCACGGGCACAACGTAATCAACTCGTGACTGGTTCATTTCTTAATAGATGGTTGCGGATGCTACACTAATAGACTTGTTTTGTTTTGCAACGACAACTGCTAGAGGGCTTTCTTTGGAATGAATGGCGTCAATCGCGGGATAAAACAGCAACACCAACTCCCAGTTTCACGTCCGGGGCAGTGAGAACCAAGCATTGATGATTGTGAGCTCTAAACAAAATGGACAAGTAGCCAGAGAAAAGTGAATTGTCGAAAACGTGCCACCTGTGGTAATATTACCAATGCGCGCCTGTAATGAGTGAGCTGATGGGGAGCTGGTGTCTGGTGCGAAACACTTCACTTCATCAGCGCACGGAAGGGTGAAAATTAGTTTTCTCAGGGGTGCCTTTCTTAACACCCTAGAAAGGATGCTTAGCCTGTGATTATGTGAAACCGGCGCTTCATTTTTTAGTTTTTGCTTGCTCCATAAATACTTGAAATATATTAAGTTGCCCAATTTTGTGCTGCTGTCGATCTAAAGGTGATTTATTGACGAAACGTTTTTCTGAATTATATAAAGAAACAGATGCCGAAAGTGGCCGCACGGACTTCGAATACCTGTTAATTGATGAAGATATACAAGGTGGGCGAAATTAGGCTTCGATGTTTTTTTTTATTTAGGCCTGGAGAGGTACATGAATTCCACCTGGACACATAAGTAATGGTGCCAGAGGGACAAAAAATGGGACCATAATAATCGCTTTTCAGGCTCCTAATTAAATTGGTGACTGATGCAAATAGGTATATCTATATTTTAAATTAAAAAACAATCGCATTCCTAGACAATTCCACTCGGTAGGATTCTCTCTGTATGCGTGTGTTCCGAGGCATTCGCGTCAATATTTTCATACCGATCCGCGTTACTTCGCACAGAAGGCAGTGGCTATCGGTTCGCAGTTCCTCCCGGCGGGACGGGACCTTTTCTGCCAACAGCATAGAGCGACCGGTGAATCGGACATCTCTTTCCCTCTCATTTTCGGCTATAGCAATGGACAAAAGACGTTGCATGCAAAATCTGCGTCATACTAAGGAGGAGATTCGCATCGACTGCCACCGTCTCCTATGCGTATATATATAGTTATAAAAAAATTGATAGAATATTTCGGGACAAATGTGTCGGAACACACGTACTCTACAAGAATTCTACCAAATGGGGTTCTCTAGAAAAGCGACCTTCCCGATGTTTCATTCACGCTTCCTGCAGGGGCTGGACAGATAATTAATATATTTTTTTGTTGGTTAGGTGCCGACGCTGACAACTGTTATCATACCTTGTGTCACTCTGACTGCATAACTTTTGTGCACAGGTGAATTTCACGTACCACTGAATGCATATTTTAAAGAAATCTTTAAAACTTAGTTTTGATCACCCTGTTTTTATTGGTTATGCAGTAAAGAGCACTTAAATCGAAATGTCATGGGTTCATTCGCCGGGAATACTCGACGAGTAATCTTAGTGTCTGACGCTTGCTCTCTCAAACTGGAGGCCGTAATTCTACTTCTAGGTGGTCACTGCAAACAAAAAAAGAAAACAGGGCCACTGCCTCGGCTGGTCTGCCCCGTGAGACGGGGGGAGGGGGGGGGGGATTCACCTTCGACGAAGAACCATCGGTGCCTAACTGCTGGCATTATCGCCTCTCTGGGTCGGACGCGCCATTGCATTAGTGCCCCTACTCACGCGTGTCCTTTAAGCACCGCGGGCTAGGCATCGCGGAATGCAAAAACTTTTCTCTTGTCTGCACGCTGTGTTGTTTTTCTTGAAGTTCTGTTTTGAGGTTGTGTTTTTCTGAGGTAGGTTACAAATATCTTTCTGATTCTTCCAGGGATCGCGCCCATTTTGTCTGGGATGTGTAGTTGCCCATCCACTGTAATGGCCCGGGGGGTATCAAAAATACGTGGACATCGATGTTCTCATTGATTCGGTTCCTTGCTATCTGGCATCCACTTTGTGAGATTGTCAGTAGATTACGGAATTCGTTCTCCTTTGTTTGTGCATGACGGGCTCTTATGTGCTCGACAAATAACCGCAATGTGCTGGCCGGCAGGTAACAGCAAGTGCAAGGGCAACAGCAAGGGCTTTTGAGGTGCGCTCCCACTTGCTCCGCAAAAAAAAAAATAATTACATGTCGATGGACGGTCAATTCGACGGGAATGCGAGAGCATGAAGCAGTAACCGCATGAGGCGAAAATTCGCGGCGACACGCTGCGCGATGGCATCGCGCGATGGGCTGAGGGCCGCCGAAGCACTGTCGCTCATCGCGTCGCCCAGGTTCTGGGTTTGCAAAAAATTTCGCCCATCGCCCGGAAGTGCCGTGCGAGACTAGCCAATGAAGGTAGGCCTTGTGGGTGAGTAACTTCCGAACCGTCTTGCACGCGAAAGTCGATTTTTTTTTCAGCGGGCTTTCCGCGCAGAGAAACAGCCGACGCATCCCTCACCATGGCAGCTATGCAAGAATTTAATGAAATGCTCATTATTGAATTTCAAAAGTAAAGGGTGTTGTGGGTATGTCCTACACGCACTATAAATCGCAAGAGCGCAGGAATGTCGCCTGGCGCTTCATCGCAGCGTCCCTCGGGCGCACTTTTCTGCGTCACGTGACTTTGTGTAGTCGACTAAAAAAAATTACCTAAATATATTTTTCAATGTTTTTATTGTGTTTTATCTTGTGTGAAGCCTTAAGAGCGTTGTTCTACGCGTTAATTAACGCAAAATGACTGAACGCTGAAGCTGCCGCAATCGAGCAACACTGAAAACACGCCCTTCCGACGCCGAGTCCCGTCGCTTCGTGTGGTTTGCGCCAGCGGCAGCGATGGGCGACGGCGGCGCCATCGCGCAACGTATCGCGAAGGAATATCGCCTCATGCGGTTACCGCTTAAAGGCCGCGTACACTCGATTAAACATGGTTCCAGATATAGTGTGTCGCGGCAAGCTGTGCAATATTGGGAGAGCTTGTGCTGTTTTTTATTTTTTCATTCTTGATTTTGCCTTTAATTCTCAAGAAAAGAAGGCAGATGACACCAAAAGAAAAAGCTCGGATCAGGTTGACTGGTGGCTCCAGGTTTAACTCTTTGATGCCGGCCCATTGTAGAAAGAGCACAGGAAGATGGTTTTTTGACACACAAAGAGAATATGGGAGAGAAAAGCCTCATGGTGCTTGCCAACGCTTCGATAAGCGAACTTGCCTTCTTCTGGGCAAATACATGCTGTTGTCGAAACGTTGGCAAGGACTCTGAGCATTTTCCTTCCCTTGTTGACTTTCTGTGTCTCTTTGATACGGTTTTTTTTTTCTTGCACGAGCGCATCCGAGCTCATCTGATGCATTTCCCTGGAGTCCATGACACTAATCGTGTTTGATGACGTGAATATCAGTTCTGCGAACAGGCATGAGGTATAGATTGTGCACTCCAAGAAGAAGCGCCTGTGTAATTTTCGATCTTCGGCGGCACCTAAACGAATGCAGCCTGACCAAGAGTCGCGGGTTTCTGTTGCCGCAGGAGCTTGGCAACAGCAGCTCTCTATCAAAAATAAAATTTTATTACATGACGGAGCAATGAGTAGGCATTGGTTTTCCGCCAAAAAATAAACAAGGAAAGAAAGTTAGCGTACTCATCAGAGTGATTCTCTCCAGAGTGGTAAATAATTTTAAAACGCAGCAACTTCGTGAATTAATTGCCAGTTATTCGTCGGTGTTCGTGGTGCTGCAACCAAATCACGTGAGTCGCCTGAGACCCCCTCGAGCACCCGTAGCCGCTTGATCTTTTCGGCAGACAGCAGAGGTCGTGCGGGGCACTCAGTGTTCTGCTTGGGAAACGCTGACGTGTTTACCTTATAAGTGACGTGACTGACAGTTTAGTTAACGGTGCGGTGCGACACTGGATAAATATGTATGGTCTGGACTTTTCGGTTTGGACCGCAAAAACAAACACGACATGCAAGCACGCCGAATTCTATTTTGGGATCTCCGTTTTAACCGATAAAAGTCACTACCCTCCAAAAGTCGCTCCCACTCCCTCAACTAGTCATTCTTCTAGTGAATATCAATGACATTTGTGAATGTCATTGGTGATTAGATATAGAAATTAGACCCTTGTAGATGCTCATGTGTTTTAATGTCACAAATTTCTTTTATACCGTCGGGCAACTGAACATAGGTGTGAATTGTCTTACTTTTTTCTTATCAAGTATTGCTCATTACCAGTGCGAGCTGTTTATTTTTCTGTTTTTATTTTTTCCTGTATATGAAGATCCTCGGATGATGGTTGACAGATTTAATAAATAAATAAAAATATATATAATAGAGATCAAAGAGATGAAAGAGCATAGCATGCGCCCTGAGATATTATGCGCACAAACCATTGCGAACTAGCACCAGAACGTTAGGCCCATTATTTAGGAGCAAAGCAAACCACTTGAATAGGGATTTGTTTTTTGCTTTAATGGTGCTTTGAGAACGATGAACAGCACGAATGGTTAATGACTCGACTCAAAATAAATTTGTTCCAATGACGTCATCTCTGCATGGTCTTGAAATTGCTGCTAAACTCGACTGACCAAGCCTTATTCAAGTTTAGCGAGCGCATAAGCGCCAGGCCCAGACACAAAGAGATAGCATGAGTTTCAAGATTGCACTTTTGCGAACTTTTGTAAACCAAAACGTCAACAAAATGGCCTAATATTTTGCCGTATGAACTTTGGTTGCAGATACCACCACGCTTGGTTCCATACATATAAACAAAACACAGTCTAGAGTAAATTAAGCATAGGCAAATAGGCTAGCCGTTTCCAGAGCGAGAAAGAGGACCGGCTTTGTCTAGAAGCAATCCCCTTTTTCCCTGTCCTTTCTTTCATAAGGAGTTCTGTAATACTCACCCTGCTCTACCATGCGTAAAAGCTTTAAGGCTATCCTCTTGTGCCGCGCTGCAACGAAGCCATAGTATGCGGCTGGGCATAGCATGTGCTCTCAAGACGCGAAGGGCACAAATGAATAAATAAAGTTGCTAAACTGAGAACACTGAGCTATTCCTGTCAAGATATTTGCCCAAAAGCCTTGAGATAAGAGAATTCTGAGGAAGAAACGGAGTGGCTGCTATAAATAAAAGAAAGAAGACTGCGTACTCATAATCTTGCCATATTTCTTTATGCAGCCTGTAGAAAAATCTCTTGTTTTTGGAAGAGCAGGTATTTTCTTGGTTCTTTTTATACAGCACGAATATGCGCATGGCACTCACCTCTGTGGAGTCTCTGGTTTCGAAGAATTGCATCCCTTATCTCATTTTGTCTCTAAACTGCAGACTTCTGCTCACAGATAACTGCAGTTTTTGAGTTTTTGAGCCTTTCTGAATACCTACAAGAAATGGTTTCGATTATAAACCTTTTCTCTCCTCCTTCAGAGATTTCAAAACCACTCATGTTCTTCGCGTGCTAGCGTTCATCCAAAAGGCCTGCTTACTGGCTAAAAAGCTCGTGCTACTTTGCAATTGCGCCATAATTGTGATGTCCTTCTGGCTACCTGATTTTCGTTTTAATTTCGAGCACCTCCACGTTGCATAAAATGAGGCTGTCGATAAGCTAGACTAGAGCGTGCAGGCTGTTGCATTGGAGAAACCTGATGAGGCTCCTGTTTTCAGCGTTGTCCGTTAGCCACAAGTACAGGTGTCGGTCTCTTGTAGCCATAAGTCTAACTTCACAACAAGCAGAAGTAAACAGGACGACAGTCCACCATGCACCAACTGGCTCAACAACATACGCTTCTTCAGTGAATTAAAAATATTGGTGCGACACCACTTTCATCAGTTTCAACGCCCGTCGCCCAACCAATACCGGTCAGAAGCTACTGCAAGCGAAGAGTCATGCCTGCACTTTTCACGTATACTGGCCTGTGTTCTTGTCCTTTCACGTTTTGTTCCAGAATGTGAGTTTCGTGTTGCTCATCGAGAACTCAACAGTGTTCGGGAAAAGATAGAAAACGTTACCAGACCATTTGCCGTTTTACCTGTGGGCAGGCGTCGTATACAAGATATTTCGCACTGAATGCCGCCGTTTTAAGTTTGCAAAGACTGGCCATACAAACACACGTCTTTAGGAACAAAATCGTGACATGGCGGGAGGCATCATCTTTACCAGCACCATTGCCAAACAAGCTTACAAGCGCACATTCAACAATTCCTGCTGTAACATCATGACAACTGCGGAAATAAATGACATTTATTACAGACTGCAGGTAAGATTCGATATCATAGAGCCACTCACTAAACCATGAATAGGAAATACTACAACATTCCGGAGCCTACTTATTATCACCACGTCATGTACTGCTTACCATGGTGAAAGCAGACAAGACGACAGCAGATATTTTGATCTGAGCGCCATTTCTGTCGTATCTTCCATTTTGCCCTAGTCTCAGGCAGCACCTCTTTGCTGTCTTCTTACTCGTCCTCCTCAAAACACACCAAACAAGGCCACTGCAGCAGAGTTTGGCTCTGCCATCAAACGAGGAATTCGTATGTGGGAATGCAATCCCCCAAAAAGAAATTATTTTCTTGGACTTTGACAGTAACCGCCGTCTTTCTCGGGTTCTCGGGTAGTTAGTGCACCTGCCGCAGCCGTGTAGTGAAAACAACTTGTACAGCTTCGAATGCGGCATCCCACTTGCTCCTTCCCAACAATAAAAGTAGTGTGTTTCGGTGTTCACATCCAGAGTGATAGTACATTGCCAGCTGTCACAAAGATACTTGTATTCCGAAACTCTTTGCAAAGATAAGTCGTTGAAAGTGTAAATGATCAATAAAGGAGAGGCACTATTATAAAAGGACATTATCACAGTTTTAGTAAAATTTATTTTCATTTTCCAAGTGTTGCACCAGGTACAGGAGCTGACAAATGAGGAATTTAGTTCATTCCTAATGCTCTGCGTCTGTAGATACGTGTGGGCTGTCCACCTTGGCCCACTCTGAGAGGGAGAATTACCACTGTCGCTGTTATGCCTTTGATCCAGAAGTGGTACCTCCAAATAAACACTCTCTGCACACACCGTTGCTTGTAACCGGGTGATTACGCTTCAAAGGCAACCAGTCGATAGAACTCCAGTTTTTCATGCTTTTTCCGTTCACATCAAAGGTCATTGGCTTCATCGAAAGAATTCTGAAAGAAAGAAAAGTTTACGTTGACGTAGGAAATGACGGTCATGACCGCTGATGACGAAGCCTCTTCTTCGATGAGCCGGAAAGCAAATAAACGCATGAGGAATGTCAAGCGCTTTCCCCTGGAAAACACACAAGCGATGTGCTTTTGTTTTATTATCGCGCCCGCTCTGCTGTTGCTATCGAAACGAGACTGTAGGCGCGAGTTAAGGCACACCATTGTAGGCTTCGCGCGGTAGTGAATTCCTATGTAATTCCAAAAAAAGAACTAAAGCTTTGCCTGCATAGGATCGCATTTGCAACTTGAAGCAGTTATGTCTTCGGAGTTCTGCTTGCGCGGCGGCACACACACAGATGCTGACAGAATTTCTGTATCTACAGTACCCTTGGATAGTTTTTTTTAAACAGGTAAAATATGTGTAGGCTGGGTGGTAATGCGGCACCCCTAAAAGCGTCAGCTGAAAAAAATATATGCCGGTCATAAAATTCGTCCAATGAATGGAGAGAAATGACGTCACCAGACTCTATCTGACGTCATGCACAGTAAGTAAATTGGCAATTTCTAATCGTATCGCACTGTAGCCACTTAAGGTAATGTGTTGTCCCAGCTATCCTTTTTCCGGTCATGCTGCCGACTCACCACAAGCCCAGAAGGCGTGCGTAGCGTTTTTCTGACCTTTACTTATGGCTCAGAGATGGCATGCCAGACGCCTTGATGAGCAGGGCAGGCTAGAATCCTTCCTGACTCGCGAAATATACGTCGAACAATAATTAAGCTCAATAGAGACAAAACAAGCCCACTGCTTCCTGCTCCGAATAAACCATTGGATCCAGCGCCCGGACCAGCTTGAAGCGTGAGACCACATTTCCCTACGCGCCAAATGATTCTGCTCTTTCTCAAGAAAGGAAACAAGAAAGAGAAAAGAGAAAATATTCGGAAATATGCGCAAAATTTCTCATGAGGATCCGAACAACTTCAGAGCGATGGTTACATAAGGAGTGACTTTTTTCCTGATCTCCGTGAGTCTAGAATTCATTGTTGAGCTAAAACGTGGAAAGAGGTGCCTTTGAATGTTCTTTGGCCATGTCATGGACATGATGTGTACCTTATGATCGTACCTTATCTGTCTGCACTGTCATACATCCACGTAACACAAAGAAATCACCAGAGTGAAAATAGTTTCATGCTTTTGAATGGACGCTTTGAGGTGACACTGATATAAATATACCTGTTTTGTACCGCGAGTGAACAAGTTCATTGCTGACAAACTTTATCCTAATGTTACTATCGCTGTTTAGCAGTTAAATTCTAGCATCCACTTATGACTGAATTTCTGTAGAGGGGCTATATCTTTGTGATTTGTTTCCCGCTGTCTACTCAGTTGCTTTCATTCTTGTCAGTTTTGTTAAGTATTTCTCCAAGCGACAGTTTAGCGTGTAAAAAATGACCAGGCTTGGAATCCATGTCTTTAAATTTCTTCAAAAGGAGCCATGCTCAGTAGATCTCCTGATTTAAATAGCCCGGTATTACCAGTTAGGGCTGCTGTAAACTGTTTTGCTATAAGCCCAGAAAAAAAAATAGGCAGGAGGTGGCTTTCATGCCACATTTAATGGGGACAACAGCCTGAATGCGCTCTTTCATTCCTTCACTAAACACTGTATTCTTTACTTTCGAGGGTTCCTCGCAATCTCCCTGATCAAGGAGGCAACGTCCTATGCCTCCTTATGTTTATTGCTTTTGCAGATAAAAGAGATTGATCAAAAACAATATATCGCGCACATTCAAGCTGCCTGACTTCTCTCGAGCAGTCACTTATTGTCGGCGTTCAATGCGGCCCGTCGGGTCTGTTCCCGGAGCCTGACATTTTTCTCGTGTGCAGAAAGGAAAAAGAGGATATGTTTGAAAACGTTTATGGCATTTTTTATGCTTATCAGAGCAGCATATTATGTTTCACAGAGAGACATTGCTCTCAACGCATGCTTTACAATCGTGCCTGTCGAGTCGCAGTAAGGCTTCGTGTTTTGAATGGAATATTGAAATACTGGACGAGTGAAATTTCAAATGTCGAACGCGAGAGGACATTCTATAAAGCCGCCTTAGACAGCATACATGGCGTTTGCTCACATAAAATCTTCAAAGCCAATGCACTGATCTCAATGGCCCGTGATAGAAACCAATGGTCCGCATGACGACTCCCGGCCTGTGCAGCTTCTAACTCGAGCGAAAGGGTCTATACCCTTGCACTGAGGATCATAGGCTATGCACGAGGATTTGAGAATATTTTGTCTTGAAGACTACCATACGTCTACGATTTACGGACACTGTGGAAGATTCCAAGAATTTTGGTAACGTAAATGCCAGAAACCAAATGAGGAACTTTGTCCTCAGTACCATACAAGCGTCTTATATCCTAAACACTTTCCTGTGCCTGTCTTGCTCACACTGACAACAGCAATGCACTTCCGTGGTTTTCGCGGAGTAAATTTATAATCCGGGAATAAATGGCCGAAGTCATACATTTTACATACACTGGCAATGTGTAGCCTCAAGAAGAAAGGCAAAGGATCGGGCAAGTTGGTCAGACAGGCTGAACAACCATGCTTCATTTCGTGGCGGCTAAAAAGCGAGCATGGTGTAAATGTCAAACATCTCTAGCCTTACGTCTCATACTCACTAAAGGTTTATTCCCGATGAATGAAATTTCCCCTAATCGCTGCCCTGCAGCTGCGACCAAGAAAGTTTTTTTTTTTTTGCGTAACGTGAGTTCATGGCAAACCCGCTCCTTAGTTATGCCCTGGTCGCTTGTAACTCGCCGGTATCAGCGCGCCTGTAGAAGCAGGAGTTCACCTTACGTAGGAATACTGCAAACTGACTGTGCACGCTCGTGGTATCAAGTGAAACTTTATTTGGGCTGATATCACCATCCATAATGTTGCACTGTTTCATGTCACCAAATACGCTGGGAAATCGATTAATGAGATCACGCACCATGCGCACTCGCAGAACTGTCTCGTTGCTGTCTTGATGCATAATAAAAAACACATCTATTCCGATTTTACAGCTGCGATGAAAATATAAACCACATCTCTATGTCATTACAAGTCGCAACGCAGGTAAACTCATCCTCGCCCTTCTTGAGAGGTCGTTCAATTCAGCCTGTAACTTGTGGCACCTGTGATGTTGCACCAACTGTGTCACGCAATTCGAACGAAGGGCTGACAAGTATGGGAACAACCCTACGAATATGCTGAAGGTGAGTTCGAGGGCGTAGATGAAGTTTGTCTTCTGCAGAAATTCTCGATACCTACTCTCTATGATTAAGGAATGGAGCTTACCAAGATGTGCCCTGGGGTGCCCATCCTCGGTAGCAAATTATACAAAATTTACTAATTTCAGTTTCTCAAGGTTTTTTTCATTGCTCAAAATGGCCTCATAGACTGCTGTGCGCTACATATGAAATCTATTATTCAGCTTCAACAGGTTGCATAACAGGAACACTAGATCAATATAAAGCGCTCAGTTGTTCACCAGAAAAACCTGCCTCGGTCCTAATACCGCATGATGGTGACAGAATATCGGGAATCAGGGAGAGTGAGACAGTCAAGACGGGAAGTTTTTTGTCACAGTACAATCAGGTTGACACATGACATAGTTTTAGAGGCGTAATATACAGGTATATTAGAAAAACGATTACATCTAAGCACATGCCTGATGCCCACACCTTTCGAAGACTGGTTTGATAAGCCGCGGTTTTGCATCATCCCGGTGTATTAATTTAAAAACTTTGGCAATTAAAACCCGTTTCCCGAGATCAAGGCTTCGTGCTGATTAACTGCGAGTTTAGCGTCTCGCATTGTCACAGCCCAAACTCACCCCTCGTGTGGCGTCCATTCACGAGAAATGCCGACGCCGTCGCTCACAGCGCGAGTGGCGCAATATAGCGGCTCGAAGGGACAGACCAACTCCACCGCCCAAGATTTGTCATTTCTCAGACACGCACTCGCTTGTCGCAGACCGTGTCCGAGTCTGTTGGCTAGCGACTTTAATATCTACATGAAATGAACCGCCTTTAGACCAGGCTTAGAAGAGTCAGAACTGCTAGATCTCGCTACGCCGCCAGGGTCGGTTTTCCCCTTACGACAAACGGGCATAGAGGTATCGTCCCAGTGGCGTGTGCTCACACAAAACATACGATATATAAGCTGTCATACAGCAGGCTTCAAATCCCTTCTGTCACATTGCAATGATTATGAAACTTTATTCCCCAAATTACTACCAAAACTGCCACACAAGGGGTACCGGTAGCCGCGCAGGTCGCCAGTCGGCGCGGTAATCTAAGACCTGGTAAGTCTGCTTCTTATAATCCTTTAATAAATATCTGATGCATTATCTTATGTGTCTTATCTGTCGAACTAGTTATGCCAGCCCCATTGAAACTCGTGATATTGCAGACACAGTAAGCAACTGTTTATCTTTCCAGAGTTGTTTTACTTCCATCCTGCGTCGTAGCATTTAATTTTTGGAAATTAAGTGAATCCATTTGCGATCTCTATTCATTCTGTTGAAATGTCCGAAATAGATTCTTAATAAAGGTCCTGCTTCTTGCCACCTACTTGTCCCAGGAACTTTTGGGGTTAGTAAGTTAAGCTTTCTTCAGAAAAATAAACACCTACTGAACTTCCCAATGTAAGAGCTTTGTAGCTTCCCAGATTGTACGTCCGTAAACTTTCTACGAACGTCGTAGTAATTTGTCCCCTATTCTTCAGTCTAACAGTAATATCCAGAATTTTAATAGAATACAGAGCCAATCTAAAGAACACAAACCGCGATACAATTCGCGTTATTGACGTGAATTTTTCAAAAGAATGAGTGGAATTCTTTTGTGAGCAATCGCAGAGCTTTAGCATTCCACCTTTTTTTTCATGTGCGCTTTCTTCAGCTTATACACACGCAAAAAAAGTGTTTGCATGACTATCACAGTCCTGTTGTAAAACTGCATTTTTACAAGCTGTTTGCAGGTGTGTCAAACGTGCGTAACCTTCTCTAAGCGTCAAAGGCATTTCTGGTTAGCGTAGGAATGTTTGCTCAAGTTGGCTAAGCGGCAAAACGAAAAATTGCGAAGACCAGTTATTTTTATTCTTGTAACTTCGGAACAATCGCGAATACCTGGACGAGAAACGTCATCCTTTAATTTGAAGCCAGAGGAAGATACCTCGGGAAAAAACCTCTTTGTTCAAGATCTTACGCCTTCCCAACGATCGTTTCAGTGTTAACTTGCGAAGAGTGTTAACACGTGACGACAGAAAATTGCCACCTCGAGAAGCGAATATCCTCTTCTTAGCCGGTGGTCATATACATCAATTTTTTTTCGGCCGAAAGATACGTGAACTTTCCTGCCGCATACGGAGAGAAAAAGAAAAGGCACGTGAAAACTCTAAATTGTTTTTCAAAAGAACAAAAGTATGTCTTTCGACTTTTATATGTGTTGACTTTGCCAAAACTTCTCGCTCCGTCTGACAGCGCTCATTTCTCACTGGGAAAAAACGCTTCAGTGCTTGCTCCACTACGAGCTCTGGATAGAAACAGCCCACGTCCAGCGCCTGTCAGCAGCACCTGGACACCTGATCTGTGTGCCACGTGCCGCTTTTCTCTTAGCGAAGGTGTTTCAGCCCGACAGCGTCCCACATAGGCATCGATCATCCTAGGAATAATTCTGACGCTGCTTGAGAGCCTCCTGGGCGTATGTGTTTCACGGAGATACGTTCTTGTGGTTGCTGCTCTGCTTTTGTTGCTCAGTTCTTCAAACTCGCACGATTGAAAGAAAAAGTATATGACATTTATTTGCAGCGAGTTTAACATATCAGTAAAAGTGCTCCGAAAAGACTTTCTCCAGTTCTTGACCGAAGTATTCTTCCTATAAAGAAGCCCTATTTCTGTAAAAGTCTCATTTGACCTTCTGTGAGAAGTATCACCGAGTGAAAGTTCGCCATTTTTGTTCCTAAATATCGCGATGAGTATTTCAATGGAAAGAAACCGTACTAATGCTCCAATTATGTAAGCGGGGTGTTAAATGTTGAGACCTCGTGCACTACCGCGAGCCTTTGGGTGAGCTTTCTTGTTTCATTGGAGTCGCTTATAGTACCGGAAGATCGCGCATTCTATCATTTCTTCCTGTGTTTCAGCGGCTAGAGTGGCATAGCTGAAGACTCACACTTGTACAATATAAGGAACAACCAGGCCCAAGTAGACACCTTTCTACACTTAGATATATGTTTTTTTTTTATAATGGCAGTTAATTTCATTGAAATCAAATGGATGTGTTCTCCAGAATGGTATATGGAATTATTCTTTCTGGATTCACTTCTTGGCGTAGTGATGGGAACTTTTTCTGCAGTGCTACTGGAAATGACCAGCTTCGTTTTACCCTGCCACGCATTATTTTAACACTTTTCCTTTTTACTGAGAATTGCGAATTTTTCACACAATCTTGGGAGGTCGTTGGATATTAGCTGCATATATTTATTGAATATTCATTTGGGAGCTGAAAACAGCCAGCACAGGAATGGTCATTTATTCCAAAATAGTTACTCTAAATAGTTTGTCTTCATGCGCTGCTCCGTGCCACTTTCCGTTTTCGCTTTCCTCGTTGTGTCTGTCTCGACAGGCCTTCTTTAAAAATACGCGCACAGTTAACAGCTTCCGTCATTAATGAATTTGGCGTGTGATTAAACAACAAATTATCCGGCCTGAGAACTGCATTATCACTTCTAGCACTTTCAAGCGTGGGCTTTACAGCTATGTTGTACATTGATTACATCCTCCACTTTAAATATTGTAATGAATTATGTTACTTCTCGTATCACCACTTGATGATCGTTGTGGAATTCTCACACACCTGTACTACAACTCCCTGAAAAATGTGCATCCAATTGCGCGCATTTGTTTTTCGAGGTAACACACAATGTGTATTAGCTGAGGATCTATTTTTTTTCGGTCCACTGAGTTCACTATAGAGAAATTATGGGACGAACATTTATTCCACATTTGCACGGTACACGCATCTGTTAATTGAATTGAACTGGTACATTCAAGAGATGGCACAGCCACGTCAATTTGTCAGGAGATCTGCTGCGAGGCCCGTCCGCATTGACCAATCATGCAGGCCGTGGTCTGTTCTCTTACACGCCGCAGTCACATTTGATGGAATAACTGCCTGGTCAGCGTAAGTGGCGAGCTAAGGGTTACCCTCTTAAACTCTCACATGATGTGCCTATATTTCCACGGAAACCGCGAAATACCTGTACTGATTTTAGCTTAGAATTATTGGAACTGCTACCTTTCACATCTGTAGCCTTACAGCATTATCATATGAAATAGCATAACCTGACGCTTAAGCTCTAGGGACTTTTAGCGAACGTTTCTGCAAAATTTAAAGCATCAAATGCATTTTGCCCAATTTATCAAAAACCCAAATTGTACCGCATACAACCTGAGACTTAACATGAGACCTTTAAAGAAAGCTGACCCGAAAAATTCCAAAATTATCCGACCGCAAGCTGTCTAGCCGAAATCAAAACATTACCACGCCTTAAGACCAAGTGGGATTTGAAGCATCGCCACCGCAAACCGAGCCGGCTCGTTTCTGGGTCACCCGAAACACTTCGCCAGTGTGTGTGACGTCTGCTGTTACGTGTTCCACGTTCTGCACACAATGTTCTAGCAGCTATAATTTGTTGCAGGCATCTTTCATACATTCTCTCAGTGCTACCGCATTCTTAGCACCAGTAGCTTGTTGCTGCAATCCGTCTACTGTACCACGGCACCGTTTCCAAAGGCCATGACATCATTTTTTCAATGGCTGCCAGGACACTGTGGTATTAACGGTAATCACCAGGCCGATGCGGCTGCGCGTTCTGCTCACAACGACGGACTTCCAGTGAGGATCCCAATATCGAGACCTGACGCTGCATGTGGGCTTCGCCTTTTGACGCTGGAGCTCACACTTTCAGCGTGGAACACGGGAGAGTTTTGCAACCTCCGCCTCAAGGCACTGGACCCTGAACTGCGCCTTCGTCTTTCACGTAACTTAGAACGTCGCGACGCAACACTGTTATGCCGTTTATGTATCGGTGTTGCATTTACCAATTACTATGCTTTCCGGATGGGGATGGCCGACAGCCCTGCCTGTGAGAGCTGTGGTTGTGAGGAGACCATCGCTCATCTTCTCTGTGAGTGCCCTGCATATGCGAGTGGAAGACATACACTGTGTTGTGCCCTGAACCGCCTCGATTCTCGCCCATTAACAGAGCAAAAGATCTTCGGACCGTGGCCACAGCAGTCGACTGCCCTCAAGGCATACAAGGCACTCTTTGCCTACTTGAGAGCGACTGGATTGAGTGACAAATTGTGACAGCGTTGTGCGAGTGTGTATTATGCCTTTTTTCTCTTCTCTCTTCCTCCTTTTAGTCCCCTAATCCCTCTTCCCCAGTGCAGGGTAGCCAGCCGGAACCCCTTTCTGGTTAACATCCCTGCCTTTCCCTCCTCCTGTTTATCTATCTATCTATTAGCACCAGTAGCGCCGCGCAATCTAGCTCCATAAGTCAAGAGATAAGCCTCAGTTACGTTGAAATTACAGCTCGAGATAGCAGCCCATGAAGGCGCAAGGGCAGCGAAGACTACCAAAAGCGTCACTCATTTCAATGGACAGCGTGCGAAAGCTATCATGGAGCTAAAGCAGCGACTGCTTAGCTAAGCGCTTTGTCCGGCACGAAAAGAAAAATTGACTGAAACATGCGACACCACATGCGACGAGGGAAGCCGGGCGGACTGTGCAGTTGAAAGCGGCTAATGAGGGTAGCTCCTCAAGCCGCGAAACAGCCATCATCGATAGGCACACCATCGGATTCAGTGAATAGAATTGGCAAAAGTCGAGGGCGCGTGCACAGCCGAATGGCCCCCTTTCAGAAGCACGCGGAAAGAGGAACAGGTAAAACGCACCGTTATGCAATGAGATCTCGCTCCCTCTTTCAGAGCCCCAGGCAAACTGCCGGTTCGCCTTTCTTTTATTGAATATCCACTACGGCCAAAAACAGCTCTTCCAGTCTGCGAATGGAGCTGGCGCACTTGTCCCTTTCAACACGACAGCTTCCGAAGCCACAGGTGACGCGAATCGCGCTCAATATCACATGGACCAGGAGGGCTACTCGTCGCCCATATTCTCCAGATTATTTTTCTTCGTTCTTGCAGGCCCATAGCCGCAGGTTGCACTCCGGAGTCGGCTGGCAAGCCGTATCCGTTTCTATTAAACCTAACCACAGGCGTGAACTTACTCGAGAGACTTGCCGAGTATATCACAAACGCCCGCTGCCAAAGGAGCGAAAAATTACGGGAGATGTACGCTGTAGTTGGATCTTAAGTGCAGGACATAAGTGCAAGGGCGAAAAAAATGCAAGGGCGGCTTCTTTCACAGTCCTTACAGTAAAGAAAGCTCGGACTTGCATTTTTTTCGAGGACCCAGAACTACCATGCAGTACAAATGGCAGCGGCGAATTTTTCATGGAAGTGTATTTGCGAACATGCGAAGAATAAACAAGCTTTATGTTCTTAAACACAATTCTTATTATCCAAGGCTAATAATTTGTTCTCTCGAGCAGCACTTCCAAGTTCACGCTAATTATGGTGTACAAGGGTTGATTTCTTGGCACGAAATATTGATATCTTCAGATGTAGAGGTGCTTATTGAAGAACGTGGCTTTCATGCCCCCGATGCTAGTTGAAGAATGTATCTTTCATGACAGCAATGTTAGTCAGGCGCTCAAATTGACTACTGCCAGAGCAATGTGATACGTTCGTTTCATTTGTCATATCAAAATTGTGCAACCAATGGTCGTCACAACTATTTTTGCATACTGTCAACCTGCTTCAGGCCCGTGCATATGTGGGTTTATTCGCGTATAGAAATAAGCACCATGAACAAAAAAAGCAAGAACAGGAGCACAATGGGGCTGGCGGCAACAATCTCACAACAGTAAAGTTACGTAACTTTCGTAACCAATAAAAAAAACGTTCAACTTTCTCGGTAAGGACATCATCGTTTAGGGAATGAACAACTTCACTTGGTAAGGCATTGCAGGCTTCATTTGCCTTTGGGAAAAAATTAGTTTATAAATCGATCTCAACGCACCTGGCGTGCCCTAATGAACTTTTTGTGGTTACCATGGATGACTTGGCAGTGGGAGTTTCCAAATAATCCTCCTCATTTACATGTATTCAAGCCTCGCCCTTTATTCTGGCATGGCCTCTTGATTTCAAACCCGGAGAACCTAGTAACATGCTTCAAAATAGTTCCTTCTTATCTCAAAACAAATTTACTAACGCGTTGCGGGAGACCATCTATAATATTATTTAAAAAAAAACATACAAAAAAGGAATGGCCGGAATTTGCGCTAAAGCTGAAGTGTGCTGAGAAGATAATGACATGTTTAATGAAAAATACCCTTTCGAAATAACGTGGGACATGCTCAAATATAAACACATGTCTTGATATTCAGAACACATAATTCAAGACAATGTGAAAAAATATATTCACAGAAGGTACTATTTATGAGGCAAACGTGCTGCACTGCCAGTACACACTTTGCTTGTATTCTTATATCAGCTACCATGCCTTAGTGTTCAGAACTTCCTTTCAGTATATATGCTTCTCACTTGTGTAAATCAGTGCCGAAAGTCTCTAGATTTCTCGTTACTGCAGGTTGAGAGCAACATTTTGTCTTTGACTATTCATCTGCTCAGCATAATATGATTTGTTCTTGGAGCGTCTGTAAAAAGTTTCTTTTTGGCTCTTTCGAGAACCTTCTACACAAAGAATTTTGCTGCTGGCCGAGCTTACCAAGAAAACTTTAAACAGTTATTGTGCTTATCAGGCGATTTTTAGCCGTCTGATGTTAACCCATCCACTGCTTTCAAATCTATTTTAGAATTCATGGCCTCAAAGCCCTCAGCACCATTTTTCTTTCTTTTCCAGTCGGTACTGCTTGTCCTGATTGGTACTAGCAGTTCTTATAAAAATTAAAACCAAAATATGAAGAAATTGTAAACGATACAAGGCAAATCTTTTACAATAGATATGGAGACTTCATTCGATATTAATTAAAAACGAAAAGCAAAACTTTGCTTATCACAACGCGGACCTGTGTTCTTTCATTGGGGCTTCTCTATTGCTGAAGCCGGCATTGAACAGGCATTTCTTTTTGGATCTTTAAATAATCTTTAATTTTTTTTCCCCAAGAAATGCAATTATTCAACCTGAGCTAGGAGCTTGCAATTGGCAGCCAACATACAGGGTTTTTCAGTCACCTCACAACGGTATCCCGATCCAGTTTAGATTGAGGCGTAAGCACTCTGTTTTCTAGTTAATTTACACTTGTAGGTGAAATGTTCCTTGGCTGCTTTGTAAGTAGATTCTTTTTCGCCTCTCCTGGCCTCTCTAATTTTTTTTATTCACATTAAAACGTGCTGAGAGCACAATATTTTCACGTAGTTCAGGCTGCGATCAGGAGAGCAGAAAGACAGCTAAAATGGCTTTAAAACAAAACTTTTTAATTGGGCTGACTTGCGCCCGCAATGGACTGAATCACTCGGTGGCGGCGTAGCAACAAACGTGCTCAGCGGTCGTCGAACAGAATGCCCGCCGCTGTCGGCCGTGCTCAATTTAAAGCTGATAGCGAACTGTCGAGATAAAGCGTGCGAACTTGCTAGAACACTCTGGAACGAAGTAGAATCAGCTTCGCTTGGAGGCGATCGATCGAGATAAATCTGGTCGCGTCTCGCGCCCAGTGAAGTAATCAAGCGCCATGGCAGCAGCTTTGAAGAATGAACAAACACTACAAATGTTCGCGTCAATGTGACTCTCCCTTGTTAGTCCATATTTTTTTT
The DNA here is from genome assembly GCA_030143305.2 of Amblyomma americanum. Classification (NCBI taxonomy): domain Eukaryota; kingdom Metazoa; phylum Arthropoda; class Arachnida; order Ixodida; family Ixodidae; genus Amblyomma; species Amblyomma americanum. The sequence continues at coordinate 53,290 of JARKHS020036279.1, read as the reverse complement.
TTCAAGTTTATATGCGCTCCAGTGCCTGAAGGAGAAAATGAAGGTCTTGGCAAAGGTAAAGTAATTATATTTCGGTGAACTCAATTTCACAATGCGCTCTTTAAGTGGAGACACCTCGTTGAACGCCTACTTCAACAATAGACGGTTTCTTTCCTTTCTTGTTCGTCGTGCCGCGCGTTCATTATTCTGCCGTGTGGATGTAGCATATATATGCTGCAGACAATAAAACTCATAATATAAGGCGCAATGCTTCCTGCCGAAGCTGGGCTTGAAGCAGTTGCATCAGGTGAGAAAATATTGAACTCTGGCTTTTGTATCGTTGTTTTGCAACTTGTCATAGCGCTCTGTGACATTGTGCTCCAGCGTAAATTCTGTCCTAAAGGAAACAACATCCAAACCCCACCCACCGGTTTTCTCTGTACTATGTATTTCACGTTGATTTTCTGCGAAATTCTTATTTATGTACTTTTCAATGCGCCCTTGTCCATGAGTGCGAAGAACTGAACAAATAAGAATCTACATATCTTTTAAAAAATGACATGCAAAACAAGCAGCAGTTATAATTAGTGCTTTCTCTCAGTGGAGTTAACATTTACAGGATAAAGCAAGAAGAGTCGTGATACCTAACGCGTGAATTCGAACAGGCAAAACAGAAAAAAGTGCACAGAACATATTCACATGCCTTACCCTCAATGTCTAGAAAAACCCGTCGTGCATCTGACGTTAATATATTAGCATTAGAGGATGCTCCACGGTTCTGTTGTGAACACACAGGAAAAAAAAGAGAACGCTACAATGCGAGGAAACATGTGTTTTTTTTCTCATTATTACAGGGGAGACGCTGGAGCTGCCGAGGCGTGCGGGCGTGTCTCCTAAGAGCTCCGCAAATTTTCGATGTTTTCATCTGATTTAAGCATGTGCCTTAAGAAACATTGACTGCAATCAGCGCTAGAGGTCACCACGACAACGGGGATACCAAATTCATGGCAAGTTAAGCTGGTTTTTGAGCAATTTTCGCGATCTTTAGATCGTCGCCCCGACGACGGCTCTAAACCTAAAGTCGATTCCAACTGCTGCCCGCCTGCATAGCACCCGCGAGACACGTCGCCGGCGCCTAAGACCTAAGACCGCGGTCGAAGATTACTGTGGGAGTTACCGTAGAAGGAGAGAAGCTCCCGCCATAGGAGGAAGAGGAGCAGGAGGAAAGGGAAGGAGGTTAACCAGAAGAATAGCCGGTTTGCTACCCTGCACGGGGGGAAAGGGTTGAGGGGAGAAAAAGATGAAGGAGAAAAGACAGTTGCAGGAAATTAAAGTCACTATGCAAAGCCACAGCGTTCAGTAAAGTCACAGACTATCGTGCAGGCCTCAAGTCCTCAAAAAGCGGAGCCGTGCCTTCGAGGCCTCCACCGCCGACGACCGGCGCGGCTAGTGGCCGAGAAGCTTCAGGAATTTTCACAGGAATCAGAGCAATTTTCTATCAAATACGGCTGGTTCAAGATAGGCAAAGCTAAACGTGGCGTTCGCTCACGCTGCAGCAACGAGGCAAAGGCAAGCCATGGTGGTGGACCGAACAGTCGAAGGAGACAAGATGGCGATCACGTGAGTTTCAACTGAGCTAAGAAAGAGGGCAGAAAGATGGCGCTGCCTTCGGTGGTAACGCTGACCATGATAAGGACTTAGATAATGATAAGGTACTGTTATGGAAAGTTTGAAAGGAATGGTCTACAACTGAGCTAAGAAAGAGGGCAGAAAGATGGCGCTGCCTTCGGTGGTAACGCTGACCATGATAAGGACTTAGATAATGATAAGGTACTGTTATGGAAAGTTTGAAAGGAATGGTCTATTCTTCTTTTGTGTAGCAAAATCCTTCTTTTCCATTGTTTCCATCGCTCACATCGGGCAGTTAAGACTGCGACAAGAGACGAGTTGGAAAGGTTGTTGACGATAGCGAAAACCACAACAGCAAAAAAAAATGGAATTTTGCCGACGGAACCTCGGCGGATATATTGTTTGTTATAGCGCAGTCTTGCAATATATAAAAAAAATTGCATTCATAGACTGGTTCCCGTTCAAAAATGTTTTTGTCCAGAATGCTTGGGTGTGGTATTGAAACGTGCATGTTGAATGTTCAAGGCTGATTTCTCTTTCTGTTAGCTCGTTTGCCTTCAGTTACCTACTTCTTCGTGATCTACTTCCACGAGATGCTTTGTTCCTTCCCAAACTGTGTTTTATTGGGTATTTTCGGTCTGAGCGGATTCTTTGAGCCAGTATATTTTCAACCTTTCAGTTGTTTTCTTCCAGTGCGTTTATTTAGAAATCCTTTTCTCTGTTTTCTGTGATTTCTCCACCGCTTCTGCCCAAAGCCTGGTTTACTGTTAGCATGACGATTAAAATAAAAAATACGTTAAAAAATGTCATATCACCGCCTTCTGAAAACACAGCAATTTTATTTGACAGTTTAATTAAGCTTCAAGAAAGCCTTCATAAGGCTGCCCCGTAAAACGTGCACTAATGCCTTCCCGTAAAAAGCAACCTTGTCTTCACTAGGACATCGTAAAAAGTACCACGGTTGTTACGCTCTCGCCAATGGACTTCTAATTCCAGCCTAATTTTACGCTTCCCCCTACTAATTACCCTCGAAACAAGCCCCGCGGACTCTGTCGCTTGAGGAGACAAGAGATAGCAAAAAAAAAAAAAACGATCCAATCACCGCTGAGGAAAACAAAGTTCCATTGCTTATTGTGTGTCTTTTTACTCCGTGCGTAAGCGCAAAGGTAGATCCTAACACTTTCCCGAGCTTTTCAGATTACTTGTTCCTGTCCGTTTTTCAGCAAGGAAAACAAAATGATAGAGCCGTCAGGGACAAGCTCCTGGGTTCTGCTCGGAGAGTTTCGCACTTCTACGTGGGCTTAACTTGGGTGCTGTTCAGAATGACCTGCACAGAAGCGGATACGAAGGCATTAAAGAAGCCATGGGAATGCCTCAACAGTTGCAGAAGCAAATGCATAAGATGAGAAATGTTGCCTGCCATGGTTTGCAAAATTGAGCACTCGAGTAGAACCTGAAGAAATCTGCTTGCTTCAGTCGTGCAACCAGCACTGAACGTGCCGCAGAGGACGGTTGACACATTTTCGCCTTGCTATTGTGAAAAAAATGATTTGGTACGAATCACAAGTGCTCAGAAAAATGCTTTTCCCAATAGGCCCACGTGAGTATCAGAGGCTTCAACATAAGAGACAGACACACACTTTGTAGTATTTCGCTGTACAGATCGTAGTCAACCTAACTGCGCAACTGCACGTTTCTCGGTGGTCCCCCCCCCCTCCTCCCCGAAGTCAAAATCCGTTCAAAACCAAATTTGGAGATCACAAATACGATAGATGCTTACTAGACGAATGTTTTAATTTACATTTACTAACTTAAATATCCAAACATATACCGCCACAGCAGCTAAAAAGCATCAGAATAGGCTCGCAACATTTGTTCCTGTGTCTTTAAAGCTTCTTAATTTATTTGTTGACTTAAAATAATCGTAGCCTCTTTAGAAGATCGTAGCAAATCGGCTATCAGCGCAGTAGTTCGTTGAGATCATTAAACATGAATCAAAAAGTCATTAAAGTTAGAAATTTAGAAATATAACACTGTTCAGCTGGAAAGTTAAGAATCAATAACGGAATACCGATAATGCAATTACGAAAAGGCAAACGCGAATTAATCTTGGAATAGTCTTACACATGAGCAGCAATGCCGGCATTGGGGTATATTATAGGATCTTTGCAGAATTCCTAAAAAAAAACGAGGCCTAAAAAACGAGCAGAGCCTTAATCCCTGCAGTACAAGATAAATAAGATAAAAAAAGAAAATGTTGCATCGTTTGCTAGCTGAAAATGGATTAAGAGAGCATTACTGATCAGATAAACTCCCGCCATGAGACGAAGGAAGATAGTTCATGAAGAGAGCATGACGAGAAGTGTGTGTGTCTACCAGTGTGTCAGGAGCTGCCTGGCGCATACAGGGATAAAGTCCTCGCCTTCCCAAAGCGAGGACTAAAGCTCCGCGACTCGCTGCAATACTTGCCCTGCCGTATCGGCAATGCCTATCGAACACCCGCATATATCGACGAAACAAGCAGCACGGCGGTGGGCGTGAAGGGAGCTCGTGAGGTTAAGCCCCTCACAACTTGAAAAGAAAAGTGTAGCGGATGGTACGAAACTCCTCGTATACGTACTCTTTAAACGGAAGACATTGACATCAGAAGCATTCCTCAAAAGTGTAATCGTCCTAGCCAACGAGAAAGTCAACATCGTGAATGGCATGGTAGTTGAGCGGTACTGCCTGATGTGGCCTCTGAGGCTGTCGGCGGCCCTTTAAAATTACATTCTCAACCTCCATGTGTTCGACTCCTTTCAAAGCCACCTCCCAGGCAAGGACAAAGCGGAGCTTCAGAGATAGCATACAGCCATGCTCGTGATTCCCGGCGGTTCGAAGGGGCAGCGGCAACCTCTCGACGTCGACGTCGAATACCGTTTTAAAAAGCAGCTCCGCCGTCAGTACAGCGGGTAGCTGGCGGCGCAGCTCCGCGACCGTACGCCAACCTGGCTTGTCAAAAGAGCCTCCCTGATGGCCGTGCGCGGTTGGGTACTTAAGGCGTGGGTGGATGTTCCACGCGATGTCGTGGTGTGGTCGCTCGCTACGTGCGGGATATCGCTGGGTGACTACGTGCCCTGGAACTGCTGCAATAAGGATGACAGCAGCTCTAGTAAGGACGGTGTCAGCTCTATAGAGCACGAGTAGTGCAGCGCCTATAAAAAAAATTTGTTGTGGAATGCACCTAGGGGTCGGCCCTGCCCCACTTCTTTTTCACCTAACATACGATTCAGAAGTGTTGGGGGGGGGGGGGGCAGTCGACATACATGCATATAAATACGGGGCATGAGTTCGACCATGTGAAAGAAACTTCGCATTTTGTCATAACCACGCCTAGCTTTCCTGACGACGTATATCTGACCTTTGCTGTTGTGAGAGTTTCATCAATAAGAGACCAAGCACACATTTGTGGGCTTCATTAACACAATAAATTTTCTTATTTTTTATGCTACAAATGATGCCAGATGACCTTGAAGATCTATAATAGAGCCAAAGGTTTGAACTTCCCGGTTAGGTATTTATTAGCCAGAAAGGACGAAAGCTTGCCAATCATTCGCATGCAGCTTAGCTAAGTTATATGATACTGAAGTCTAAGCTTTTGAAGTAGAGAACGACATTTATACACATACTTTTTTTTCTGAAAGTTACTCATGAACAGGAATCTGAGTTGTGAGATCCCACTCGTGTTGTCTTTGCATAAACATCCATGAAGCTTCGTGGTGCATATGTCATGCCTTCGCCTTCCTTTACAGTTCACTATTGCTGGCCCCATTGGCTTGGTGTAAAATTTTGCAACTTTCCTGAAGAAGTCACCCTCTGGAAGCTTATGCTAAGTGTACCTTCTTAGCTTCAGCTAGGATCCAAGTTTGAGCGGGTGTTTCGTGCTGCCATCAGGTCGCTCAAGCGCAGCAGAAGGTTGCGCAAGTGGGCCTTTTACGAGAACTGCCACCTCTCCATAGACACTTGTTCCTGACCGCCAGAAATAGTGCCGTTACTTTGCGGAACGTGGAGACGCAGGAGAACCAACATATTTTTGCGGTTTGGATATCTGTCTAACTCATTTATGATCATGTGCCTTTTGTTCGGTTCGGTTTCCATTCGACCGATGTTTAAAATATAAATGTAGAGCATGAGAAGGTATCAAAGCTGCCAGTCACGTTAAGCTGAATTCCAGATGTAGTATGCTGTACTGATAATGCAGAGTCAAGAATACCTATGATGAATGTCGCACATTTCAGCAATTTCTGATCGTGAGCGATGGTCTTGCCCGGCCAGTGACCCACCCGTAAGCACCAGCCAAAATACCTGTTCATTCCGCCCGTGAAAAGAACTCTTAGTCGTACAACGGAAATTTTATGGCGCTGGTACTACAAATACATTATTGCGCTCTAGCGTTACGCTTTGATACCAACTGGAATCTTGTGGTTAAATTTAAACGCTAAAACAGAGGGAAAACTGTAGCGACACCAACAAATCATTTCAAAGATTATATGAACCCTGTATGGTCGAACTGACGAGACGCCAAACACAGCAGTCATTAACGCCAAACAACGCGTCCGTCTTCAGGTGTTTGGTACAGGCTGACCACGCCTACACAGTGGTGAAGGACGCTGCAATCTTAAGCAACAGACACGGTCGCTTCTGCGGCTTGCTCCGCTAGTCGCAATCTGAAATTAAGGAGCCTAGCTTAGTTATATTAAGCTGATATGAAGCAGATTAGAAAAGCATAGGATAAAAATGAACTGACAGGGGATCAATGCGCCAATCAGTCAGAAATGGGTAGCATTAGAATTTCATTCTTCTTTTAATGACCTCACTCGACACGCGCATTACTTTACATCCACCGGCATAGGGCACCTAACGTTTATCGCACTTGTTTAGACTTCGATGCTGCTACATGTTTTCTACCTGTACACTTGTGTACATCACTCCCTTGCATACTTGGTCTTTCGAATGGTATCCGAGGGGAAATCACCCTCTCAATTAAATTGCATGCTTCTACTTCTTTTCGCTTGAGGGAAGGACCTCCCGTCTTTCGGTGACGCGCTCTGTGAAAGCACCTGGTTTTGGACGTTTCGTATGCCACTTGTTGTAGGTCACGCTTCCATGATGAACAAACACAGGAACCGCGCAGAGCAATTAAGCCGTGGAATACGGAGCGCGCGCGCCGCCTGTCTTCGCAGCTCACTTGCTTCCTCCAGGGGGATTCCGCGGTAGCCACCCGCAGTGTTCGCCTCTCCCTCCCCTCGCCTGCAAAAGGATAGGGGCATTATCTCTCCCCAATTTACCACTGGCCAACCATGGGAGGTGGCAGGTGGTTCTCGGAGGCTTAAGAGCAGACAACCGTTGGAAACATTTTTTCAATAAGGGTTCTAATTGTCTACATTCCCAAGTTTTACACCCAGTGGACGCGGGTGGAAGAAGGCAGCAGTAGCTGCAAATTCGTCGGCAGCAGCCTTTGTCGGGCAATGCACTCAATGTGGTTCTTGATGATGATCACGATTGGGGACAAAGATGTGATATTCTTCAAGCGAATCATTCAGGCACTCAAGAGCTGAAGCAAGCAGCTCGACCATGCGCCCCCTTTGCCGCGCCATACACGACAGCGCCCTAAAAAAATCTTATTTCCGAACGTACTTCAAAACACTATTTTTTGAAAGAACACTTCAGCTACACGTATTTTCTTCTGTCGTCTAACGGTACTAAAAAAAAGCTTATCTTTACTTTTCCTCACAAGGGAAAGGAAGCGCTAGCTATCAGGAAGAAGGAGGGAGAGGAAGCTAGGTTGGTAATAGTTCATTCTGGATTGTACAGAGCGAAAAAGACGAAGGACGAAGCTTTAAGTACACAGACCAGCAGATTGACGAGCGCTCATCGGTCCAGAAGACAAAGTGCGATCAGGGGGATTAACACAGTAAAAAGCTTTTGTTTCCAATGATTCCAAGGTTACGTAAGGCCTAAGCCACAGTCATAGCAGCATCGGTTCTTCCCAATAGTTACATAAAGCGAAAAAGTTAAAAAGTTCCCCTCTGCACACTCATTTCAGCCGCTGCTGTTAATCTTCTTGAAGCCGTGTTATATAATGAAACTTCGGTGGTGCTAGCAATGTTATGTCTAGTCACCTGAGCACCAAGCAGAGAGCTGTCTTTCCGCAGTAAAGGTTTGTAATTGGTTGGGTGGCTGTGCTTTATGATGTCACGAGGTGGTGACGGGAACTCCGCCGGGGTCACGTAGCACCGACTGGGGTCCGGTCTTGAGGAAGGCACAGAGCAGCTCGTAAGAGAATACTTTAATAGGCTGGCTTACGTCCACTAAGAACAGCTCTGAAAACTCAGCGGCGGCGATAGCAGCGAACGTGCTCGGCGGTCGTCGACTAACAGAATGCCCGCCGCTCTTAGCCGTGCTCGATTTTAAAGGCGGCAAGGAAAGTTCCAGAACATAGTAGGCACACTTGCGCAAGGCTAGGAAAAATCGAGATAACTCTGGTCGCGTCTCGCGTCCCAGAAAATTGATAATGCGGCGTGCCTGCCGCGATAAGAAGATCAGACAAAAAAAGCAAGCTTCGCGGCAATATTGATGCCCGTGATTTCTTGCTAACAATGCCGACGCCGATACCAACAACGCCGACACCGTGTTTTCTGGTGAACGGGGCAATTAACGTTACCACGTTAAAATGAGACATTGTCAAGGTTTCAGTTTCATTAAACTTCACTGTTTCCTCCTTCACCTGGCCTTTTCGCGTACGATGAGCATGATGCCAGAACAGCAAGAAACAATGCGTTTTTTTTTATTTGAGAGTAATAAAAAGAAGGCGACTGTTTGCAAATTTGTGACGCGTTTCGCCCCTCTTTCCACTAAATGTTAAACGGGTCATTTATTAGCTACCAGATAACTGGCTCCTTAAAAAAAATAAGACAATGTATAGGGGAGCGCATATTCACTGGAGGGGAACTGCTGGCGCTAGTGAAAAGCGCCCTCTCCGGCCGACACCTCATAATTGACCGAGCAGGCCGGTCACCCCTCCCATTGAGTAGCTGCGCGAGTAGCACGCGCCTCTTCTCGAAACGGGCAAGTTCTGCACATGCTTTTCACGCTTTTTCCAGCCTGCAATTTTATTTGCGCAGTAGCGGGCTTTTTCCCTCGTGCTCTAATGCTGACGGGCCTTAGAAATTTGGTTTCAAAGAAATAATGCACCGAAATTTGTTTCGCAGCGCAAACTTGAAATAAGGACAACTGGTATTGGATCATGTCTACTCGGTGAAGCAGATTATCGCGGAAAGCGCCTCTAACGATATGGTGAAATTCGAGTCGCAAGCAAATGACAAGATCATTACGATCATTATTAAAAATTAATTTTTTTCTTGCCATGGTAATTTTCACAAAATACCAAATTGTGTTTGATGAATTAGCAGTTTGGTGCACGCAATTTTGTTGGCCAAATTGTTAGGATTTCTTTACGTTCTTAGCTGAGTATTAATGAAAATATTCATTTCCACATAAAATAAAATTCCCTTGAGGCGATCCGGGACGCTGAAGAGAAAAATGAAAACGCGCACGAAATGCGCTTAACAGCTGCTGGCTTATGGTTAACAGAAAAATAAAGCTCTAGTTCAGTTAATCACTACCACTGAGGTAAGCGGTTGGTGTATTTATTTTAATGCCAACTACAGTGAACGCGCATCCAAAAAAAAACAATTTATTTGCAGGGCCATCTCTGATACGCAAATTCTCATTAATGCGCAAGCAAACATTTTGACTAATTTCTTTTACATACAGCAAAGTAACTTCGGAAAATGAGCCGGGCATCACGCATCAGGACACTGGCGCGATCACTGACCTTGACTCACTTCCAGCTGAATAACACAGCTGTTAATGTCAGTTTCCCAAATATTTTTTGCAGTACTTGACTGGCGGAGGGCTTTTCTGGCAGAAAAAAATGTCAGACCGTTAGCACAAGTTCTTCTACTAGACACTGCATGCTTCTGAATTACAACAAGAACTGGTCAAAAATAATATTACACGTGCAAAACGCCAAACATTTTTAGCAAGCGAAAAAAACTTACTTAACCCTCCGCATAGCAGTTATCCAGGCTTGCCATATTTTCTTGTCAACCATTTCATACCTAACAATTCTGTACAAGAGCGTTTTTGATCGGGAAAGAGTTTATGAACTGTTTCATATATTGTAAATTTCACTATAAAAATCAATATATCTGCCGATACTCCGTCGACAGGCTTGCATTTTTTTGCTATTAACGTTTCCCATTTGTTTTCTAAAGCAGACTTGACTGCTCGGTGCGAGCGATGAAAAAAAATTTAAAGATTTCGCTGCACAATGGAAGGATGGACCATTACCTTCAATGTGTTGATAACAGTACCTTACAATTTTCCAATCTTGAAATTTTTTTCTCTTAATTTAGGACATGTCTAAGAAATCGGTACAATTTCACGATCAGCTCTTGGTGCTTGGTTTTCAGGGAACTACTGTGGCAGTCCCCGAATCAACACTCCATTCTGAATGCCGCGGAATTCCAGCTGTAAAAGCATGCAAGCACGTATCACAACTTCTCACAGTTCCCTGCATTCAAGAAGGCAGTCTCTTGCTGACAGTGATAAGGAAGTTCGATCGCCTTCTGGCAGCGGCTTATCCAAGGCACTTAGTAATCGCGGTTGCAGAGGGCCTTCACAGGCGGGTCAAGGGCACAAAAAACTACACCTGAACGTGAGGGTGGTAACAAAACAGTGGTGATGCCGCATATCCGGCACATGTCGCGGGCTCTCAGAGAGATTGGCCGAAAAGTGGGACTGAAGGTTTGCATGTCTGCACATGAGAAGCTGTCCCTCATTTGAGTGGTTACGGCGCTCGGCTGCTGACCCGAAAGAAGCGGGTGCGATCCCAGCCACGGCGGTCGAATTTCGATGGAGACGAAATTCTAGAGGACCGTGTACTGTGCGATGTCAGTTCATGTTAAAGAACTCCAGGTGGTCGAAATTTCCGGTGCCCTTCACTACGGCGTCCCTCATAGCCTGTGTCGCTTTAGGACGTTAAACCCCTCTAAACCATAAACCATAAGCAACAGGAATGTTAGGGATGGGGGTCTGGACAATAGGCACGTCATTGCCGTACTCATAAGTGCAAACCTAGCTTCGAGTAATGCGTAGTGATAGAGAAATATATGGATAAAAGAACACAAGAGATAATTGAAGCCTCTGTGCTGGAAATACTTGGGAGTGAAAATTTTCTAAGCAGTCCATCGTTATCATTATCAATAAAAGATTTAGCCTTCTTGGATGCAGGACACTGTGAGAACTCTGTAAACTTGCCTACATGATTTTAGGATTCGTTTTGATTGTAAATGGTGCAATTTTGTTTTTGCTTTAGAGATGTCCGATTTCATATCGTCAGCCTGATAACCTCTCATGTGGTCCCCCGTGCTCTTGATTATACCTTTATAAACCCTCTAAGCGCCAATAAAGCGTTCAGCGGAAGTTAGAGCTTGTGTTCCGTTTTGCCCCTAATTTTTCCACTGTGCAGCGTTATGTTAACAAAAATTACAAAGAGGAAAACAACCGTACCTGCGGAAACAGCGCTGTACAGTTAGGATGGGAAGTTTGTTCAATCCGTTGTCTGCATCAGAGAAGGCACGCAAGGTGTTGTTCTTGGGATCCCAGACAAGTTCAGAAAACTGTATAAAGGGAACCGGCGTTTCTCGGAGCCCTATAATTATGGTGGAGCGCGAATGCTCTCATCTACTGCGTCATTTCGTCTAGGAAGCACGCAAGCAAGGCTGTGAACACACGGAGAAACGCGGCCGCTCCCGCTCACCTTCTTCGCCGCATTTTTGCCCTCTGTCTAGTGGTCATTCTGCGCATTCTTTTGCAGGAATTCCCGCTGTTCTCTCAAAGGGAGTACCAAGGAGAAGTAATTATAATTTCACCTCATGACATTTTGCCGCATAACATAAGGTCGCATTAAAGGAATTCCTCGCTGCGTCTAATATGCGGAAAGCAGCACTCTTCGTGTCTCCTACCTTGCCACTTAAACGAAGACGCCCATTGGAATTTTTAAGAACTGTTAGAGGTGGACCACCGAAATGAGCGCCGCGGTGCCCATTCTGTATAGCTGTCCTGGTGCGGTTTTTTTGTGCAAAGCTTTTCAAGCCCCATCTCTGCGAGCGAGTTACTTCATATGCAGCGCGAGGCGGGTGGCGTGCAGGAGTGCACCGTCAGATTTAAGTAGGCAAACGACCACACCTGAGTGTTTGGGTGCGCAGTGCTAAGCACGTGAATGCGTTGCGATGTTCGTGCCCCCTTTTTCACTTCCATCTTTCCGCAAGACGAAGTCCGAAAAAAAAGGCTAAAGTAGTGCACAATTCTTAACATTTTCTTTATAGCAAATTATGCGGTTCGCTCTTAGAGAAAAACGACAATAAAACAATGCTCGACGCTTTCCTACAGCTGCTGCAAAGTCAACACTGAATTGGTGCAGCACCATACTCAAATGAGGAGGTCGTGGGTTCTGGTCTCAAAAGAAGGACATGGTTCTCTTATCTTTAAAATACGCCTTGAATTTTCTTTTGTGGTCATCAGACCGGCATTTAAACACTAGCATTTACCTATGCTCAGCTTGTTCTTATAGAGTAAAGACAATAAAAAAGTAACGAGAAGTAAACCCCACGACACGAGCTATCATGTATAATAACACGCAAGAAGTGACGACAACAGTCAGGTAACGGCTCTCTTAAGTCGGCTTTATAAGACACTATACCAATTAGCAAAGCAGTTACCTGAACAATTAATGCCTGTGGAATAGGCCTCTTCCTTTTTTTATTTCTTGCACGCTAATGCCGTTGCTTGTGCATATACAGACAACTGTATTTGGTTTGCAGAAAGCAGACAGGGAGAGGAAGCCACTGAGGGTGTCGCAGTGGGCAGGAATGCTCTTTGGTTTGAAGATGTTCGTCTTGGTCGGCGGCATGTCGGAAAGTCTTAGGTCCAAAGTACACGTCGCTGACATCATTCAGTCTTTGAGAGATATCCTACAATTATACTCTAGCTCCACGCAGGGGAACATAGTAGTCTTTAATTGACAGGGATGTTTCAGAACTTCTGTAACACACACCGTTTCTCTTTGTTGTTAGAACAATGCGCAGTAGAGGTCCCACGCATCGGAGGTTCTTCTCAGCCTTCTGGAAAGGAAGGGCACGTGATGCAACAACACTACACCTATGAATAGTGACAATCGGTCACTCCATTTGAGAAGCGCTGCCTAGATGATCCTAAGCAACATTAGAATGTCGAAACTTTGTACCTGGCTTTGCAAGAGCAGTTCCACGATTGTCCAAGAGTGTTAAAATGATTCTATTTAAATAATCTCACAGCCTTGATTCAGTGCCACTCTTACCTCTGGATCCCAAAGTATAATCTTCAAAGAGAAAAATCATGTTGCTAGACAGATTTTACAAGAACGCACGAGTACTTATTAGCTATTACATCAACCTCCGTGGCCAGTAAGCTCACAACTAGGCTGATAAAAAATATTCATTTTTTTTTACTTTACTCTAACCTGAGCAATCGCGACAAACAGGCTGTATCAGCATACACGAAACATTTAACACCTCCTTCTTCTCTTAGCTAGCTTTTATAGCCCCTCCTGCCATTTTCCTTTGAGGGAAGCAAACTTAGAGGTCAATATTTATTCGATTTCACTTGCACAGCGGCGCACGGGTTTGAAATCTGCAGTTCAAGGAACGAGTGTTGTTTTTTTTTACATGCACCATCTTGATAAAGGCAAACAATTCCCTCCGCTAAACTTGGGCTAAACTGTTAGCGCAAATTCACTGACGTGGAGACGCAGTCCTTTTTGATACCCCAGTTAGTCAATGTTTAGAGAGGCGTTTCTTGGGTATGATTAGGTATATCCCCTATAGTTTTCATTAAACATTTAGAATAAGATTGATGTGATTCATATGAGATAAGCGGACTCTAAACACAGGCCTCCCCGCTCCCCCCTCCCTCCCGAAAGAAACGTATTCCAACATAAAATATTAGATGTTTTTTAAGGAGCTCGGTCTACAAGGTAAAGTGGCCACCAGCAATCTTCTTTTGATAACCTTTCCGTGCTCTTGTTTTCACTTCCTGCGTTTCCCTGCGAAGATATTTCTTATTATTCGTCGGGCAGGCCAGAAAACTGCTGCTTACGCACAGCGTTCATACTCACGCTGGCCCATACGTATTGCACTATATCTTGCATGTTTCAATGACGTGCAATATTTCGGTTTTCTTGCCAGGCCTGCCAATACGCGGGAAAGAAAAACAATTACGCAAGGGTGATCATAGCTGGCCGACCACTGCTATTTCTAATGCTTATTTTAATTCTAAAACCAGGCGTCGGAATTGGCCAGCAGCACTGGTAACAAATATCCCTGATGGCGTCCCCGCGGTATAAAAAATATAAAATCTATTCCGAAGGTGCGGGGAATTCAATCCAGCGCTTTAAGGTTGCGACGCGAGCAGGCAAACCCTAAGCCATGAAACCGCGTTGTTTTTTTTCCAAACAAAGCTCAGCGTACCATAATTGGCACCCTAAAAATGCATATATAATGAGTATATGCGTAACTGAATTTTAAAAAATAAGAAATAAACAAAAACAAAAAGAACAATTAAAAGAAAACAATGCATTTGCATACAAAGCACGTGCGTAGTCATAAGTGCCCGCGCAATTTTTTTATTACTCCGTACACAAATGAGCTAGAATGGTAATGCTTTGAAATCTCCGAGTAACTCCAGAAATAGATATTAAAAACTTATTTTAGCCCGGTCATGCATGACGCATAAATGAGTAATCGTCTATTGCTGAAGCGGCGCAAGATAGATTTCACAACGGCATAAAACGGAATGCTGCGTGTACACGCAGCATTTGCGATCCTAGTAAGAATACCTATATATATATATATATATATATATATATATATATATATATATATATATATATATATATATATATATATATATCAAGGTGTTTCAGGGAAGGTGACCACTGATTTTTAAAAATAAGATTCTTGAGGTAACGAGAAGCGTTTGCGGCATAGTAATATGAGTGTTGGCGGACGTCAAAAAACAGGCGAATCATCTAAGTAGCTAAGCGATTAACTAAATTCTAATAGTGAACTTTTTATGATTTACTAATAGGCACCTGATTGCAATTAGATATATGTAGCCGACGGACGGTAACAGCCGTATCAGTTTTTAGAATTTATAAAACGCCATTACTCTCGCCGCGGTGGCACGACAAAATTTGGCTATTTCGACTAGTTACGACCACTGGCGGGGTTGCTTTCCCTGCACACTTTACGAAAGTGCATGTATTTTAGCACGATGTCGCCAAATTTTTTCGTGCCACAGCGGCGAGAGTAATGACGTTTTCGAAATTCTAAAAACTTATATGGCTGTTATGAACAACCTGCTACAAATCTGTAATTGCAATCAGGGGCCTATTGCTAATAATTAAAAGTTAACTCTTAGAATTTAGTTAGTTACTGTACTAGTTAACATGATTCGCCTGTTTTTTGACGTCCGCGAACGATGGCATTACTATGCCGGAAAAAGCTTCTGATTACCTCAACAACCCTATCTTTAAGCACTAGTGATCACCTTCTCTGAAACACCTGGAATTATATATATGTATATATATATATATTCAAAGTTGAAAACGCTTCATTTAGCCATAGATTTATTTTGAGTCGACGTTTCGGACAGAGCCTGTCCTTATATATATATATATATATATATATATGAAGGGAGTCAACAGTCACCGAAACCAAGGTGCATAGGGGAACGTTATTATTATTTTTTTTAATGTGTTGTGCTTATCAGTGGGATAACATTACTTAGATTAATAAATCGCTTAAAGAAAATTACTTATAGAGCAACAGAAAAAACAACCATGCCGCCGGTGGGATGCGAACCCACGACCTCCGAATATCGGTGACTGTTGGCTCCCTTCATATATATATATATATATATATATATATATATATATATATATATATACACACACCCGCCGCGGTGGCTAAGTGGTTACGGCGCTCGGCTGCTGACCCGAAAGACGCGGGTTCGATCCCGGCCGCGGCGGCTGAATTTTTATGGAGGCGAAATGCTAGAGGTCCGTGTACTGTGCGATGTCGGTGCACGTTAAAGAACCCCCCAGGGGGTCGAAATTTCCGGAGCCCTTCACTGCGGCGTCCCTAATGGCCTGAGTCGCTTTGGGGTCTTGAACCACAATAAACAATATGTACACGCACAGGGAGCCCAAGCTTACATTGGCGCTGGTTTCAAAGTACGCCGCGGCTGTTCAAGACGACGCGACCAAATGCATGTTGCTGGCTATTCTATGGAGCAATTCACACTATTTTTGTATTGCGTTTAATTGCACCATTGGTCAAATTTAATTAACCAACTTCGCAAGCAACGGATATAGGCGAAAAAGTTCAAATGACAAAGCTGTAGAACGGTCCACAAAACGTCAGATTGAACCGTTTCTATCTTTTCATCTATTGCGTATCAGCTTTTTTTCTTTTTTTCACTCACTGCAGCTGCCCGCGAAATACAAAAAAATTACACACGCATGCCCAATTGCGCGCCGCGATTGCAATGCTCTGAAATGTTCCGCGTACGAACGAGCACATCATTTAGCCCGGTAAGCTACCTCTTTAAAGACCACAGGGCAGCGACGCAGCATCTGGCTGCTCAATTTACGCCCCCACAGGCATGCTTCCCTCGCGGTGGTTCAAGATATCGATAAGCAGACACAGCCCTTATTGCTTGCGCTGGCGTAAATCGCACATTTAGGGCCTGCGTCTGACCGCTGTCACCTTTCAACTGGCAACACACTTGGCTAAATGAGCTGTTCGCTTGTAGGCAGAACGTTCGACAGTACTGCAATTTCGGCGCGCATGCGGACATGTCACGTGCTATTTTTTTGTATTTCGTGGGCATATGCAGTGGGCGAAAAAAAGCTAAAAGGTAATAGATGGAAAGTTCGAAACAGTTCAGTCGGAGGTTTTGCAGACCATTCTACAACATTCTATTTGGAATTTATCGCCTATTTTCATTGCTTGCTAAGTTTGTTAAGTAATCTCGATTAATTATGCGATTAAGCACAATACAATATCTAGTGTGACTTGTTGCATACAATCGCCAGCAACACGCATTTGGTCGCGTCGTCTTGGAGTGCCGCGGTGTATTTTTAAAATCTGGTTAAAGTTAGCTGGGACACCTGCATATTTAATAAGAGGAAAAAGAAAAACACAATAAACTGCAGGATAGTCATAAGGCAGGCAGGCCGCTCAACATGCCACTTTGTAAATAATAATCCACCCGAAAGGTCTTCAAGCAGACCTTTGAAATAGAATGCCTAACGCCTCGCAAAAGTTTCCACCGTAATATCCCGAGTGATCGCCTTACCCCCACGCCTGAAATTCACGAAAAAGTGGGGAACAAACAAAAAATTGGAAAAAGATAGAAAACATGCATTTTTCTTTCATTTAGCGTGGCTTGACAAAGAGATACATTTAACTTTAATCACGGAGTGTTATCGTGTTCGGAAGGCTCATAAAAGAATTTCTAACGTCCGCGAAATCCACTGCTTGCGTCGGGCGAGCGCCGCTCCTTAAAAGCACACTCTAAGTCGTGTCTGCGATCAGCCTGTGCTCGAAAGCCTTTTCGAAAGAAAGCGCCACCTGTTGCACACAACTGGAACTAGGTCCGGCGCAATTATGCATCGGTCGTCAGGCAGTCTAATTGGGCCATCCGTATCTACGACACATGCCATGACAAAAGATATAGCGACCTAGGGGTGGGCGAGGGTTTGGTGGTTTTGACATGAACAATATTTTGCCTAAAGGAGGAGCTGGGCGATGACTGGGGATATTACGGTAGTTTACATATGCTTTTTGCATAGATTCCTCCCCCTTGGCAACAAGCAGTCAGACTACATGCACTCTACGTCCTCCGCTGTCACGTGTAAGAGAGGGAGCCCGGATTGACTGTCCAAACATCTCCCGCGCCCAGACGCTTCCAGCGCAAATCGTGTTGCGTTCATTGCTGTATATATAGGCGCGCAAGACGACCTCCTTATCCGAAACGCCTTGAGACATGCAGACCACGTCTCTCTCTCACTTCCACACAAGGCAGTACGCGAACGAGACTCTGAGCCGGGGATTAAACTGATGCAATAAACCACCCGCCTACGCCAAGATCCAGTGAGCAAACACCTACGAGACGCCCACCAGCGAAGTAAAGTGCGAATACTGGTAAGTAATCAGATTCTGCAGCCATACACCCGGCCATACACCCGACTGCACGCGAGGGATTTATATTGTTCGTTTGCTGTTGCGCGTATTTTATAAACTTGGCCCTCACCACGTGGTTATTTGTGTCCACTTTGCGCGCAAACATTACTGCATTAGTTAGCGTGTTTTGACCGAGACCATGAAGCAGCGCTCTAAATAAAGCGAACATTAAAGCCATATAGCACATAGTATTAGCCTAACCCCTCTAAACAAGTCTGAAACGCTCTGATTGCGCGAGTGTATCTCCTTAATTTCTTCATCCTTGCATTCCTTTCATAAGAGGGCAAGCAACGTGGAGCCGGTTTAATAATAATAATTGGTTTTTTGGCGAAAGGAAATGGCGCAGTATCTGTCTCACATATCGTTGGACACCTGAACCGCGCCGTAAGGGACGGGAAAAGAGAGGGAGTGAAAGAGGAAAGGAAGAAGGAGGTGCCGTAGTGGAGGGCTCCGGAATAATTTCGACCACCTGGGGATCTTTAACGTGCACTGACATCGCACAGCACACGGGCGCCTTAGCGTTTTTCCTCCATAAAAACGCTAAGGCGCCCGTGTGCTGTGCGATGTCAGTGCACGTTTTTGCGATATGCACTTTTTGACGTAGATTGTGGCGTTTGCCTCCTTCCCCACGCTTCACGCAACAGGAGTTCTTTACACGGGAACATGATTTAATCCAAAAGCTCCGCGTCAACAGGCACCAAGAAACACGAAGACGGAAAATTATATCACATTGTTCCGTTCAGAGTGTCCCTGTTCTTTCGAAAGCCCTGCGCTGGCTTTGAAGAGGACGGAAAGCAAGTGTTGCAGCGAGGTTGAAGTGATTTGGGAAAGTGACCGAGTTGGTTGGGAGGGGGTGCTGGCGCATTATCAGACCATGTAGTTGCGGGTAAGGGGACCTGCACAAAACCTTTGCTTCGTCGATAACTCAGACGTCTGGCTGGACATGCCTGGTTTAGAGGCAGGAAAGCCAGTTTTAAACATGCTAACAAAACACGACTGGAATGAAGTGGAATCTCGTTGTATTCAATGGGGGTTTTTTGGCGCAGTTTTGAAACCGTAACTACTCAGCTCCGCGGAGCACTCTGGCACAGGAAACAGCCGCGTTACTTGTTAGGCTACAGGCGCCGGGAGAACAATCTGCATACAAGAGTAGTTCCATTGTTGCGCAATGCTTCAAAAAAAAAAATTGCGATACTATTTATCGGCTGGCTCAAGATAGTTGGGAGGAGAGAATGAGGAGCCAGAGAAGTCAAATGGAGTAAGCTTCTTTTTATATCAGGATTTCACGTGTGGCGCTGTCACTTCGTGAGCGAGTCTCGCGCTTGTTTCGAGCTGAGCCCTACCGCACAAAGCCTGTGCGAATGTGGCATGGCGTACAACGTATTCCGTGTTCCCAGTATTCGACATTTAATCTAGCCTGTCAGACAAAAAAAAGGGGGGGGGGGGCAAAAAGCAGGTAGCTTAGCATTTCCACGTCGGTCACAAAGAAAGGTTAAGCCGCGTTGAGAATAATTTACCTCGTGATCACTGTACTTTGAGTCGCCAAAGGAGTGACTGTTAAGCCCTTAGTGAATAATGGCTGGTACAACGCCAATAGTTCCTAGAGGTTCATCTCACGTACCATTTTGCTGGTGTTTAACGTTAGCATTACTACCCGCGCCTTCACAAAATGTATCCATCCGATGCTGTGTGATGCCGCCTTCACCTTTAAGAATGCCTCCGCCCACAACCGCGTCATCTTTGCCCTCCCCCAATCTGCACCCTCCAGAATCGTTCACCCAGCACCAAATATCCTTAGCACCGTCTCCGACCCACCCTCACCTTCAAGAAACCGCCACACACCACCAACCAACCAATATTCCACTTAAGTAAGCTCTGTCCGCTGCCATCCTCCAAAGACAGCTATCAACTCACTTCCACTCTCCAGATGCCTCCTCGCAGCACTGGAACAAAATAGTGACGGCGAAATGCAGTTCAACGAAGCAACGGGAAGGCATTTATTGTAGGTGCGAAATCCACAGCCAGTACTGCTAACGCACATTTGTCACATCACATCGTACGATTGTCTGTGTACTTTGTACTTTACGGTGCTGAGTTTAGCGCAATATCCTATGTCTTCATGTTGGCTACGGAATAAGAATAAGTAACACTGGTGCCACGTTTAAACATTTCAAAAGCGATCTGTCGCTGTTGAATTCTGCTCCGCGTTAGGTGGTATTCAGATGGAGGAGTTGCGCGAAGTCACCGGCTGGCCAAACTCGGCCCCTTCTCCCGGATTCGCGATTCACAAAGGCAGCGGGGAGCCGCCGAGAGGGATATGCTGGCTAGCAAAGCTACCAGGCTGCAGAGGCCGAGCGAGAAGGGTCGTAAAGGAAAGAAGGGGCCAGAAGGTCTGCTGCCGTGCTGGAGGAGCGGTCTTGTGCTGGTCTAAGGAAAGCGGGAAAAAAAGACAAGAGGGGGGGGGGGGGGGCTAAAAGCATTACAGATGCACGAAAGGAAAGAAGAAAAGCAGCCCAAAAAAGGAGAACAGAAATACAGGAGGCTGCGTTTTGCGCCCTACACATGCCATCGAAGCCAAAGTGCCGTCACATCGCCCAGGTAGACGGAGATCACTCCTGAGGGCCGGATAAACCGCCCCTCCAGAGTAGGCGGCAGCCGCCCGAGCAAAACCAACAGCTGCGTCGCAGCGCGGCCTCCTGAAGGCGTGACGTGTGTGCAGCCGCCGTCGCTTACGGATGAATTCCATCACCCGTCTGAATAACACTTTAGGAGCGCTTAATTACACCCTTGTCATATGCTCACTGCTTTCGGTTTTCCTTTTCATAGGAGCGGTTATACAAGTTAACAGCGAAAGCATGCTAGGCTGCCAGGACCCAAGCAGTTGCTAACAGCGCATTTGTGACTGCAGTGCTGCGTGAGCACGAAAGGTTTTGAGCTCTGGTGAATGGACAGCATGAGATGCATCCTTGAAGCGCCTATGCGATGCCCTTGGCAATAATGTATTTTCTTTTACAAAAAAGAAGACAAGCAGATAGTTTTTGAGAATGTGGTTTGCTTTTATACGGCCTTGTCACTTGTACCCCTTCCCTCCTAAAAACGATAATAATTGCTGAGTTTTAGCGGGAGTGAAAAAAAACAATCATTTATGACGATTACAAATTCGTGTAATGAGGAAGATGAGCACTAGCTGGTTTTCTTTTTGCTTTGCCTAAACTGCAATTTTATTCATGAGTCCTTCACGCGTGGCTTGACTTCTGCTTGGCTAACCCTTACCTGAGGACCTCGCCATCTTTTACGGTCAGCTCGCCCCCCCCCCCCCCCCCACACACACACACACCTTGGGATCCGCATATGCCTTCCGCTTCGCCTGAGCCCAATGCTCCTGCCGGGAGCGCTTACGAGCATGCATGGCCCTTGCTCCACTTGAGCTTTTTTCCAGCATTCGGGTCCTAGGTTTACGCGCCGCGTAAACCAGCGGTTTTATTCTTGTTTAGCTAGAGGCTCAGCCAGAGTATCAAAAATTTACGAAGGACACTAAAGACTACTTAGGTGCTGTGAATACGAATGCATGCACGGAGGGCATTCTGCTCCGGCGATGGCTTACTACTCTAATGCGGTGGCCAGCAAAGCTGATCTGTCCGCGCCGCCCGAATGGAAGTTGATGAAAACGACGATACCAAAACCCAGCACGAGATGGCTGTTTAGCGCGCGGGGTGTTGTGCTACGGGATGCCATACTTCTTGATATGTATTTCCTTATTGGACTACACAGCTTGTGGAAAACTAGAATGATGAACCGTCACTGTGAATCAGTTGTTTCGACGAAACTTCGTTTCTGGAAAATGATTGTTCATCTGAGGGAAGTGTATGGACACACACATTTAACCGGAGCGGCACTTCCACTTGGCCTTCTCAAACTTATCTCTTGACTGGTGCTCTTTTGTTCTACCCTTTGAGATGTTTTTTAAGCCGTTTCCTAAAAACATTGCAAATAGTTCATGCAACTAGAAATTTGCTTCACTGTGATAAATACCACGCTAAAAATGCGGTGGTGGCGTAGTGCTCTTTTACTTCCAGAGAAGCTTGTCTGCTAGCGGAAGCCTGGGTCCAAAACCTACTTCGGAATAAATTTTGTTTTCCTTTCTTTGCTGATGATGAAGGCACTGCCGATGACGTCACAAGACCACGTGGAGGTTTCGGTCCGTTTCTCGTGGACGGTTGGTATAATGGTTTGGTTTATGAGGGTTGAACGTCCCAAAGCGACTCAGGCTATGAGAGACGCCGTAGTGAAGGGCCCCGGAAATTTCTACCACCGGTCGGTATATTGCTTTCGCATTAACCAAGGTAGAATTATTTGAATGACCATCAGCCTGAATGTACTCTGAATATGAATTGTTCCAGGTCGCCCGAATGAAGGCTGATCACGCGTCTGCGGTTAAATAGCGCTACTTTTTACGTTCCGCACTGTTCAGATAGATGTGTACATACGCCTACGCCTAATGCATATGCATCCGCTGCTGTATTGCTACTGTGTATTAGTTTCCCTCCGCTTACGTACAATGTTTTACATTTGGAGCACCTTTACATTTCACGTCAATTTTGTTAGTCCTACCAGCTGAAGGCTAACCAAGCGCAGTATCGTGAGCACGCACTCGGAACACAAGAGAACTGGGGCTGTATTCTTTAAGGTGTTTATTTTCCATTGCCCATTTCCAGCCCATTTGGTCCACTGCCGCTGGTCACTCAGATATATTACTGCGCATTTAAAGCGTCTGTGGCAAGCGACCCGGCCATTTGGTGGTTGGCGACCGGACGTGATCATTGGCTGCCGATGGACTGCGATACGTAGCCAAAGATGAGATCCAGTGGACAGCCATCCACTGGCCGGGTCGCTTGTCACAGGCGCTTTAAATCCGCAGTAATATATCTGAGTGACCAGCGGCACCAATGGGCGCGAAATGGGCAATAAAGAATGATCAGCTTGCAGAATACGGGCTCTGTATTCATTCCTCTGCTGCAATTGAAGCCTGGGTACCCACTTAGTAGCGTAGCACAAGCCATCGTCTTATATATCGATGAACTTAAATGGCCAGTGATACGCGATATCTCTGTAAACATTCACACTTTACTCTCACATCCGAGCGTGACCGTGTGGCATACTTAATAACAAAAAGTCCGTCTAACATTCAAATCGGGAGATTTTATGCCACAAAATGCCGTTATTTTACACAAAATCACGCACGCCGTTTTAGGGAACTCGAATCAGTATGGCTGCTCAAGGCAAGCTAGATTTTTTAATTAATACCGAAGGCTAGATGAAACTATAGCAATAATCAATACTCTATCGAAAAGGGCTGAAAAAAATGTTTTAGTTACGTGCAGTTTTCTCGAACAGCTAATATTGTAATAACCAATTAATATCGGTGTCGCCGAAGATTAAACAGCATGCAGTCTTTCTAGTAGGCTACGGCACACGATTTTCTCGCACCTACGAACCCTTCCCCTTTACAGTATTCTCCACTTTCCTGGGATTCGTGAGACCAAGTTTTTGTGGTGGGTGCAGGAACCAAACAAATATGCGCACTGCGAACAAGCTGCCCCACCCTTTCTTCTTCTCCCCGCTACATTGTTTGTCTAGAATTGAAAGGAGCGGCCTTTCGCCGTCTATCCAGAGCAACGAGCCGAAATTTTTTTCCTTTCCAAGCGTTGAACAGAATCGATCTTTTACGAGCGGCCTCGCATAGTTGAGTGTCTGGAGACAATGAGAGCTATTTCGAAAGCTGAGAATGTTGCAGGAACCGTCATCGACCCGGGCCATTGAACGGACTTGGTGCACAGAATGACAGCGCCTGGATTAAACGGCTGGAAGGTTACGGATTGATTCTCTCTTTATGCTTGCGAGAGGGAGTCGCTTGGACGGAAACGGAAAAAAAACTTCCTGCCTTAAAATGAATGCTCCTGGTGACGAATAACCATGTAGTCGCCGTATTCTATGATTAAAGAGGCTTGCTTGCACAAGCAATAAAACAGTTTTTGAACAAAGCGAAGATTAAAACAGCCGCTGCAGTTGCTCAGTGGTTATGACGCTCGGCTGCTGACCTGAGAGACGCGTGTTCGATCCCAGCCGCGGCGGTGAAATTTCGATGGAGGCGAAATTTAGAAGCCCGTGTGCTGTGCTGTGCGCGATGTCAGTGCACTTTTTAAGAAGCCCAGATGGTCGAAATTTGCGGAGCCCTGCACTACGGCGTCCCTCATAGCCTGAGTCACTTTCAGACATTAAACCCTATAAACATAACCATAAGGTCAAAAACTTCGAGTCAAATATAGGAGAGGCCTTTGTCCTGCTGTGGGCGCAGTGTGGCTGATGATGACGATGATTTAAAAAATGTGAAGGAGATGCTACTTGCGTTTTCTTTAGAGCAGAAATCAGTGATTTTACCTCGTTGATGAGGATTGGGTAGCAAAACGCCTTTTGTGACATAACTTTTTAAAAAAATGTACACTTTCAAGCACGTAAACATCCGCTTGTGCAGGAGGAGCAGACATATTTCAAGCAGTCCACATTCTAAGACGATCAATAACCGATAATACAGGTCGTCGCCAACTACAGCCCCACACGACAGGCAGGATTCAGGTCAAATAAAACGGACAGTATCTAAGTGTATATTTAGTTTTTGTAACGTTCGCATAGCACTGATGCAAAAGAAGCGAAAAGCTAGCCGAGTGCTTCATCTAGGGTATATTGTAGCTAACGCTTTTTTAAATAATGAGCGGACAGGGCTGGAACTGATGTCCATAGCTGAATTGTTTTCAGCTTTTCGGCAAATACGTCGTCCAGAAAAGAAAAAAGTGGACGGAGCACAGTGCTTACTAGCAAACTTCTCTGATTTTGAAACTGTAATAAACTCAGCTAATAGAAAAAGCAGTACATTCACACAACCAGCCTAAACTACCGCACGGCCCATTCCCACTCACCCGTTACAAAAACAATTTGTGTTGTCATTTGTTCCAGCATCCTCCAGCATCTATTAGCGATCGAAGAATTAAATTCTTTGGGTACTTAGCAAAGCTCCGCAGATGACTGCCTTCAAGAATATTGTAAACTCATGATGATAATGACGCAGAAGGGCTCGTGCACCGAAAGCTTGTCTTAATTTGAATCTACAGAAGAGAATGAAACGCTCAATTTTACGTGGAGACAAGGCGATGACTTTAAAACACACTATTAAAAGCTTCATTGGAGTACACCCAATCCCGACGAAAACTTCATCGGCTTTTGTAAAATGTGGTTTCAATGAGTCCCTAACAAAACAACCTGTTAAAACTAACGTCTCCAAAATCAGAAGTGCGTGCAGCAGGCCGTTTGCGTCCCTCCATAATAAATACATAATAGGAAAGAAGTTTCTATTGACCGCTGTTCTGCAAAGCTCTCCCTCTGAGGAAGCCCACACCATTGTTTACTTTATTTTTTTTTTCATTTATGCAAGCTGCTATTCACACACCAAGTCGCACAGAAGGGTAAGAAAAAACCTGTCCTACTACGGTTTGAGGAGTGGCAGCGGAAAACGCCAAAACTTTGTGAAAATTAGTTGCAACCTTATAACACAAAAAATAACCTGTTAAATTTCATGAACGCATTAGCATGTTAGCGAAAACGCAAACAAAAATTTGTACAGAATGCTCTAAACAGATATGCAAATATACACAAACAAGAAAAATGGCCCAGAATGTATATGAGATTTTGCGTAACTTGATTAAATTGAGACAGTTGACTTTGCTAGATCGATACATGACCTACTGCAATCATATAGAAGACTTGGTAAAGTGTTTTCGAGCATTTGTCTACTGTAGTTGATACAGCATATGGGGATTTCCGCTGGTCGGCACTTACTGTAGGATACGCCAGATTACTTCGCAACAAGCCTGCTATGGCCGAAAGGAGGGAAAGGGAGTTTTTTTAACTATAACAGTACTCGAGAGAAAATTTGAACCTGCCTAAATTGTGTGATCTGAGGACGTTGAAATTTTTTAAGAGAGGGCCTGAAGATTCTGTTTATTTTCCATATTGCAATTACACGCAAGATTCTTTTCTGTATTTTTCGCAGCTTGTTGACGTTTACCGGCGTAGTGGTGCTCCACACAAAGTAGCAGTAATCTGCTGTATTAAGCTTCACTCACCGGTCTTTGACCACTGTATGTAGTGTATTGGTACATGGTCCACCTTCCCTTCATCTAATGAATAAATCCTTGACCATATCGAAATCGATCGTTTGCGTAAGGCACCCACGGGCCAAGGAAAGCTTCTCGTCAACAACATCTTGTGCATAGAGAGAGAGAGAGAGTGAGAAAGAAGAACGGAAAGACGGGTGAATGGGAAGTAGCTTTGGAGGCCGAAAGAGAACAGATCCTTGTCTGCAAGGCGGACGCAGCCTTGGTTCCCACGGGGATGTAGCAGCCATAGTCAGATTGATACAGTGTGCATGCACTGAAGATGTTCCGTTCTCCTCATCGCAATGACTCGTTGGCCGCTTATCTTTCCCCACATGGCGGGCAGACTTGGGATAGCCCTGACAACGGACACAAAGAGCAGAGCGACGCTTCGGCCTTTCAAAGCAACTGTTTGAGATTTGATTCGCTCTTATCTCATAGACAGTCTTCGTGTCCACCACGGTGCGTATATACAGTGTTTCTTTTTTTTACCTTTTGACTGATCTTTATTTTGAAAGCAGTGAAAGATAGTCGCTGCAGCCTGTTCAGTAATGTTGTAGAGCAAAGCAGATATGTTGTACTTTACAGAGAGCATTAATTGACGTTTACTTAAATAACAAACAAATAATACAATTTTTATACCACAGTTTAGAGGACAAGATTATAATATTATATTTAAGGCCGTTAACGTTAGAAGTGAGTCCAGTTTTTAATTTTTCTATCGGCAATCTGGTTCGAAATATAGATTGCCTGCTCCTTGCACGCCTTGTTCACGACTACAAACCACCAAATCCGTCGTTGCTTCCACGTCCCGTGGTCGTCGTTGCAAAACTTACACAGAAGTTCATCCTGTCTCACTACCAAAACTGCCCAGCGAGATTCCCGCCAGCCTTTACCCTTGGCTTCGCCATAGGCATACCCTTGACAGGATGCCGTTTGCCACCCTGAGGCACAGCCCGCATCAGCACACCACATGCTTGGTCCACGTGCAGCGTCATCACAGTTTAAGGCACGAATAGGCCTCCAGGGCAGCGACGTCTCAAGTTTCCTCCGCGGCGAGAAACGACGGAGCAAGACAGTTGCAGACGCGTCTCCTCTGTACCTTTCCTGTTATGGCCAAAAGCTGTCGCCAAGTCCAAGTTTCACTTTCATTCGCTGACATAAATCCTGGCAGTAGAGAACTTCGGTGGAGCGAACTTTTCCTGATTTCATGCTCAGTGAAATAACGTGTTCAGAGTGCGCATGCGCAGCCCACTAACGAGCAAATAACATCAGCGCACGCACAAAATCTTCACAAGCTAGCGTTGCGGCTTTAACACACTCAGCGTGAATGCATGGCGGCGTTCTTCCAAACGAGAGCGGCCCGTTCAGCTGAATAAGCAGTCGTAGCGGCTCTGGTCGGCACGTTTATCGATAACAGCCGGTCTTGTTGCGTAACGCAGTGACTGACCTAACTTCGACGACACGGTGCTATAGCTGTATTTCAGGCCCGTTTTTGAGATACACTCTCTATTCTGGTGAGCCAAGGCCCAGTGGGGCCTCCATCTGTGCTGCAACCGTTGGCAAGTTCTCGGAACATAACACAGGTGCAAGGAACGTAACAGAAATGGGTCTCGAGCTTTTTCATAATACTCTTTATTTTTATTAATTTAACACAGTAATTTATAACAGATTTTAAAAAGTATTTCGAGCATTCCCGGTCATGTCATAGACAGTATTATTATTACTCGAGTAGCTTGCACTTGGCCTTTTCCTGACTAAATAGCGCCAGTGTGTTTATATTTCGTATTTTACATAATTTTTCTCGCCGAGTTGTTGCTTGGGCATTTTACAGGACAAAATAAGCGTTACTGTAATATTTGCTTTTAAAAGGCTCTGTTCTATGAATTCCGGTGAATCAACGGTTGGGACGCCATTTTAACAACGCCTTTCACTTTCCTGTCAAGTAAGTCGCGTGTAATGTTTTCGGATCCCTATCCGGGAGGATTTCCTACACGAAAAAGCTTTTATTTCCAAGGTGCCGACCATGTAACACTGCCTCAATGCGTCGCGATAAGATTGGTCGATCAAGCCCTGCGTAAAAAATCTAACAACGTGTAAGCGTAAAGATGTTAAGCATGAAGCTTTTTTTTCGTTTCCAATGCAGTTTGCATCCGGTAAGATGCTGCTGCCGTATAATGCGAACAGCCTCATTGTCCATAATGGATGGGATACTTTGGGGACAACCTTCGTCGCCGGTCTCCGAAATTAACTCCAATTACGTACTCAATCGAGGTAGACACCTAACTTCTAGGTGAGTGTTTTCTTGTTTGTAATGATGCGTAAGGCAATATTATACATGCATTACCGCCTGGTATTCTCCTACGACCGCAGAATAATTTATTATCGCATTTATTTCTCGAGCTGTATAGCTTTCGGCTTCAACAGCCGAATGAGGACAGTGGCACCAACGTGCGCTTACAGGTCACGTGAGACACGAAAAACTGCGATATAATCGGCTTCCACATTCGTTGTAATTCCGGCGCTTGAGGAAGGCTGGCTTCACAACTGTAGTAAATTAAAACGATGAAGCAGAAAATATATCGACGCTTTTCCATGCTTCACGTGACATAAAAGCACTCTGACGTCAAAGCCATCGTTCGGCTGATGAAACCGAAACAACATGACAGAAAAAATTCGATTATAAACTATTTAACACTCGTAGGTGCATATCACGTGGTGATTCATGTGTAGTATTGTCTTCCGCATTATTGTCGAGGAGAAAACATGCCACCAAAATTAGGCGTCTATAGTCCTTTAAATGCTCTTATAATTTTCATAATTTGTGCACAGCCCATGACCATCAGGTTAGCTTGAAAGTCATAGTGGGACAAGGTGCTGTCGGAAGAATTCAGTGCATATCAATAGGGCATTACGACATTACGAACATAAAGTGTTTGTCGAAAAATGCAGCCTACTCAAAAGTCAACTAGTTTTTTGTTGTTCATTCCGACTATTGATATCGTATCCAGCCGTAACGTAGGAATTTTTTCGATTTCAGATTCATTTTCGACCTCACCCCAGAAAAAAATCTCTGCGTTATACGTACAGTCTTTATCAAAAGTATACAGCCCAAGGGATCTGCTTCTGAGCCCTGCTGCGCAGCGCGGCTCCTCTTGAATACTCAAGAACCCTAATTTCACGAAGGTGGAAGAACTTAAGCCCTGAAGGCCCCCAAGTTTAGGACTCTCAAATGTGCTTAAGAGCCCCGCTACATGGCTTGGAAGCAAACGCCTTGGGCTGTATATTTTTTACAAAAACTGTACGTCGCAAAAGGTGCAAAGAAATGCAATAAAAAGCTGCCTTTCTTTCCTGCGATCAAACTGGTCGCATTCTGATGGTAATCGCTCTTGAGAGATACAGAGTGACAATGTGGGCGCGCCAGAGCAGGAAGACACATTCTTCTGCTTGCCGACGTACGGCGCCAAGAAGAAGCCACTTTCAGCGTTTACGGGCCTGTGCGCAGGTCCCTACAAAGACGGCGGGCTACGGTGAACACAGAAATGCGGGAACGCTTCTTCTATCACCTTTTGTGCAACCATGTGAAAAGCTTCGCTCGCAGTTCAAAATCGCGCTAGAAATTGAGTTTTTGGGCCGAACGCGAAAAGTCTTGCATCTGCTCTCATCGACTTTCATGCCCAAGCTCCGTTTTATCGTTTTCCTGCGGCGTTCTGTCACTTACTCGAGGTATTTTCTCCGAATAGTATGGGTGAGACCTATGGTTTCCGAAACGAAGCCGTATTGACTGGCCAGTCGAGCTGCCCAAAAACTAAGCACAAGAGGGCTTTTTTGTTTTTTTCGGGTTAGAAGTTTGCAACAGCGACACCCTTTGTCCGGTATATTTTTTCTGCCAGGCCTTACTTTTACTGGAGGCGGTCATTTCTTGATCGGTCTTATTTTGCCATGCATATTAGGTTACGTGCCGCTCATAGGTTCTTTCATCAGTGCTTGCCCGTAGAGAGCCTTGAAAACTTCTCTTTTCTACGACATAAAAAATTATAACAGCGACATGCCTTCACATACTGGCTATTATTGTGCCAGTACACATATCGCCACCTTTCACTATCTCAGTCTGAAGTATGAAAATGCTTAGCGAGCAAGCTAGATGTCTTGGTACGTAAAATTGGGTGCGTTGCATTTATAGTGCTCCTGAGACTCGTAAAATACTAAAATTGTGACTATTTATGTAATTTCTAGCCATAAAAAAAGGAAAATATACGCCAAATTTCTGCATTCGGTTGTCGGCTGTAAGATTTTTTCCAGAAAAAGTATAAAGCGCAAGCATTCATAAAATCACTCTTGAATGTTCTAAAATATACAGCAGAAAAGTGACTTCAATTTTGTGTATGAGTTGCGTTGTTTTCGATCCCAAGGTTTAAAAACACTGTAAGGAAGAGCTAACACAAGTTAAAGGATTCATTGGCTGGACAGGTATGAAGGTTAGAGTACCGTAGCCTGTCTCGTATTATTAAGCTTATAAGATAAAGTGAAAGATGCACATTTTGCAGTGCACAAACAGTGAACGTTTTGGCATGCTTTTCAATTCTTTTGTTTTATTGCCATTTTTTGACATTGTATATAATGAAAAGACTTCTCCACTGCTGGACATCTGGGTGTCTCGCGTACTTAGGCCCGCATGAGTCGTCGCTTCTTTTGGCCCCGCCTCTACCACTCCGTACGCCACAATGTTCGTGCCTGGGACCAGTGCCAGCGCCGGAAACGTCCTGCCACTCTCTCAGCGGGTATGCTCCAACCTGTTGATGTGCCCCCTGAACCTTTCTGTCGGATTGGCTTGGATCTTTTGGGTCCGTTTGCTGAGTCCACCTCCAGAAACAAATGGATTGCCGTTGCCACCGATTATGCCATTCGCTACGCAATCACGCGGGCCCTCCCAACCAGTACTGCTACTGGCGTTGCCGACTTTCTCCTGTACGACCTCATCCTCCGTCATGGTGCTCCCCGCCAACTTCTCACCGACCGCGGCCGTTGCTTTCTCTCTAGAGTTGTCGACGACATTCCCCGTTCCTGCTCCACTAAACGTAAACTGACCACCGCCTATCATCCCCAAACCAACGGCCTCACAGAGCGCCTCAACCGCACTCTTACGGATATGCTCGCAATGTACATTTCTCCGGACCATCGGGACTGGGACATTGCCCTTCCATACGTTACTTTCGCCTACAATTCTTCCCGTCGTGACCCTGCCGGTTACTCACCGTTCTATCTTTTGTACGGCCGTGGGCCCTAATTACCATTGCACACGCTGATGCAGCTACCTGAGGGATAACATTTCAGAGGAGAAGCCACACTCTAACCTTTGAACTTTGAGGCGCAGAAAATCTATATGTGCTTCCCGGACTTGGCACGTGTTCATGTCGGCATTGCGCACTTGTGTTGCGTTTTTTTTTTTGGGGGGGGGGGGGGTAAATTGAAGCAAAACGTTGGACCTGTTTCTCTCGAGAACTGCTGGATTCTATCGTTTTAAATTCTTATCCTAAATTTTTTGGGCGACTGTAAATAGCCGAACCAACGAAATTGATATGAAAATTTCGCGCTGCGCGTTTTTTGTTCATTGCGGTCGCCTAGGGCAATATTTTCAACACTGGCGATAAACACTTGCGAGTACCCCTGGGCCGAAAATCACGCAGATGTCATACAAGGCACGGATTCGGAACTCACACAGGAAGTAAATTACAAGGAGAGTGCTTTAGATCAGAATGTCTGCGAGATCAATTCACTTCTTTTTCGCGCACAAACCTCTTATACACGTGCACGGATGCAAAGAATCTCTCTGTGCTTCTGTGTCCTTTTCTGCGTGTCCGAGTGGCCGCTTTCGAGGAGCCGCAATACCGTGGGATGTGGATGAGCGCCGCTCGCACTCTGCACACCTATCTAACCCTCCCTCTCCAATCCGCACGATCTCCCCGCCAAGCAAGACCTTCCAAATGGAAGTGCGTGCTTGTCCTCTTGACGCTATATATCGATCCGGGAGCCCAGTTGCTGTCCGAAGACATGAGATGTGGCTGTCTGAGCCACTAATCCTGTACAACACCTTCTTGATGCAATGAAAGGAAACGACAACAAGAGGCCGTGTAAGCGACTGGATGGAATGAGCACAGACAAAAATCGAAGAAGCCTGTCGTCCGCGCAGTGTTTCCCTTAGCGCCATCACAATCCCGAAGGCAGTCGCTCTCGTAAGAGCGAAAAGGGACGGCGACGCCTGCAGCTGTATGTGTACGATCTGTAGCGTAAATATTCACTCTAAGAGAACGCTTGTATTTGTTAGCGTTCATGATTGCTTTGATGTTTCCTGTATCTTCCGTAACCACTCGCTCTTTATTTGTAGTGCAGCTGTTTCCTATATTTAGCATATTCTTACCACCACGGGGATTGTTCACTGTCACGAACAATTGCGGTCACTGCCTAACATAGAGAGCCGGGCCTGCCCCCATGCCGGCCATATGAGCTAATAAAAGCAATCTCCAAGCATTCAGATGTCTAGCGAAGAAACAAGTACTAAGGATGTAGTGACATATCGCATAAAACGAATTAGAATTTTTTAGCCTTTGTTGTCTATGCATATTAGCCTAGAAAAATCAGCGCGAACAGGAAGAGATAAGGACTGACGGAAAGGACGGGCACTGAAACTGACAAGTTATTGCGAGTAAGAGGTCGCATTTATGCACTACTTGTGACCTAGATGCATTGAGAAACCAAGAAGAAACAAGAACATTAACAGAAGCGGTATAGATAGAGTAATCGTAAAAACATCTTCTATGCGAACATGAAACAAGGTAAACACAAGCACACGATGACATGTAAACCAAGAGCTGCAAAAGGTGCCGGTACAGCGACAAGGTGAAAATAAAAAAAAATAATGAGTGTAGCTTAACTAAAGCGCCGCGAGGGGATTGTGAAAATATCTAAGCAGAAGGCAACCTAAAAGTAAATATTAGGAAAACAAAGGAAACAAAAACATTTTTAACAAGGGGCTTAGGTAGCGGCAATAGCTTAGTCTAAGCAATGCAATAAGCATTGAAAGGACAAAATACGCGGTGGGTTTTTCAAACAGAATTTAAAACAAAAATAACAATAAAGGAGTGTGATATTAATGCAGTTATAAAAACGGGCCTTGCTTGTCACTCAATAAAAATAAAGCAGTGTTAGCATACTTGTCTCCGCCTTGGCTGTCAGTAGCGCTTCGAGTATTATCCCTTTCTTTTCTTTTGTGCACGTGCTTCGTTATTGGTTTTTTCATACACCAGCTTGCACTTCTTAATGCGCTTTCACTTCACGTACACGGTGGTGGCGGGCTATTAACAGTTCACTGAAGTATCTCCTGATGTACCTATTGTATACTCCTCCGCACTTGAAGTTAATATGATAGATAACACCCCTACCACGGACAGTAAAGCGGTTAACATGTTTCTTTGAACACAGCTCTTTTTTTTTAATTTGCGTGGACAGTGCAGACTTTAGGAAGCTTACGTGAGGATGAAAATTCTTTCGAGGAAATCCACTAACCTTCATAACCAGTCCCACAGCTGCAAAAATGCGTAGCCAAACGCCACAGAGCCCATGCAGTTTGATCAGCCCCCTACAAATACGCCAAAATCAATACCGTCCCGTTGAAACCAAACGAACAGCCTTCTTCAAAGAAACACACGCAGTGCCACTTCGTGGTATTGGCGAGATTCCTTAGGATTGCGGCCAGGTATATTAGACTCTTAGTCTGGTTGTTGTTGTTTTGTTGTTGAAGCGACTGCAGGAATAATGGAAGGGAAAGCGCACGGGCCTGCCCGCTGGCTCGAGCTGAGCCGCAATTGCTGCCACGTGCAGACAGACAGAGAAGAGTTGAGACAGACGATGATCGAGAGGAAAGAGCGAGAGAGACGCGCGCCGCAAAACGGCGCCCGCCGAAGCGACGACGCCGTTTTCAGCAACTCTCAGTCTGGTTTTTGAGCCGCATTGTTCCTCTTGTACCATATGCCACACCCCTATGTAACTAGATACCATGGAATGTCTGCAATACCCAGATGCAGAACAAACTACGGTTGTGCGATGTTAAAATATATTCTTCCGAAATGTTTGAACACCCCTCTCTATAGCAACTTAACAAAAATGACTTCTTCTGCACTTAGGGAACTGTTCATTGACTAGGTTGTATTTTGTTACTCTGTTGAATGTTTTTACCTGTCATTTCTTTTTTATTCTTTCTCTAATAGTGTCTAACAATGTATAATGTCTCTCCTGTGTAACTGTCTCTGCTAATGCTGCCTACTTCTACGGGTGACGAAGCTTGTCAAGCGGTCATTGCAAACCGCTTTTTTTTTTCCTCACCCACAGATTTTGTAAGACAAAAGCTGAAATAAACTTGACTTGACTTCACTTGACTTGGTTTCACAAATGTATCCAACAAGTAGCTGGTACATTTTTGCAAAAAGTCCCGCCTATATGGCTGTAACTGTGATCTACATCTTCCTAAATTTTGTGGAACGGTGTCTTCTATGCGTTTTGGATACTTTATAAGTGGGATGGCTCTCAGGTTGTTTTCAAGCGAAACGCCGTTCCGGCCAACTCTCTCTGCTACTGTGTTTTCTAGCCACAGTTGCCTTGTCAGTCCCTTGAACATTATTTTATGTATCGTGTGACCACTATGACCGCGAGATAACTATGCAACGCTATTGAGCAAGCAGCACAGTACGCGCAAAGAGATGAAAGCAGAAACATTTAAATCGTAATGTTCAATTTCAGCTTTTCTGTTACATTCAGACTGTGATACCTTGTGGGGATCACAGCTTTCAGTCGAGGCAGGAGTGCTGTATAAGAATAAGCATTTAAACCTGCAGAAAATATATTTCTTACATCACCTCTGCATACTACATTCTGTCAAAAATAAAAGTATAAAATTAGCACATAGCTCCCTCTGCCCATACAAGAAATGGTATATGTGTGTGTGTGTGTGTGTGTGCGTGTGCGTGTGCGTGTGCGTGTGCGTGTGCGTGTGTGTGTGTGTGTGTGTGTGTGTGTGTGTGTGTGTGTGTGTGTGTGTGTGTGTGTGTGTGTGTGTGTGTGTGTGTGTGTGTGTGTGTGTGTGTGTGTGTGTGTGTGTGTGTGTGTGTGTGTGTGTGTGTGTGTGTGTGTGTGTGTGTGTGTGTGTGTGTGTGTGTGTGTGTGTGTGTGTGTGTGTGTGTGTGTGTGTGTGTGTGTGTGTGTGTGTGTGTGTGTGTGTGTGTGTGTGTGTGTGGTGTGTGTGTGTGTGTGTGTGTGTGTGTGTGTGTGTGTGTGTGTGTGTGTGTGTGTGTGTGTGTGTGTGTGTGTGTGTGTGTGTGTGTGTGTGTGTGTGTGTGTGTGTGTGTGTGTGTGTGTGTGTGTGTGTGTGTGTGTGTGTGTGTGTGTGTGTGTGTGTGTGTGTGTGTGTGTGTGTGTGTGTGTGTGTTGAAATAAAAGCAAAATATACTGAAAAGCATTAAACCACCTCTTTTCCGTTTTACGTTGCTCAGTAAAGAGACAAGTTTCATGAAACGATCATTGTAGCGCAACGGACGTCAATGGCACACAATGAGAGGACACACTATGTCCTTGTCGTGTGTTGTGCTACAACGATGGTTTTACGTCAGAACCAACAAGCACAAGTTTCTACCTCATTACAAGTTCTATGCAGTCATACAATAATTACTCATCACTGCAAAGAATAAGATATAAGTCGCCACCTCGCTACTCAAAAACGAAATCACTGTTTAAAAGCTCACGATGATAATTCTATGTTAAACCCCTACAGCGATCTCTTGAACATCCTAAAGAAGTAATGCTATGAATCCTGGTTT
This sequence comes from Amblyomma americanum, assembly GCA_030143305.2. Lineage (NCBI taxonomy): Eukaryota > Metazoa > Arthropoda > Arachnida > Ixodida > Ixodidae > Amblyomma > Amblyomma americanum. The sequence continues at coordinate 17,218 of JARKHS020036279.1, read as the reverse complement.
GAGACTTCGTACCAATTTAAAAGCTACTTGGTCATCTAGCCTTCAGCCCGAGGGATTCAGAAGCGAACACTGCGCTGCACTAATACTGCTTGGCATTCTCAGGAGAATATATACCTGTATTTTCTCGACAGAGCCAAGAATATTTTCACAGGTTCCTCGATGCCAGCGCCGACACCGGTCCATTAAGGTGACATTGAGGCTTCTGCTGTTAGAAAAGACAGCAGTGTGGGTTTAGTTATTTTATTGCCTTGTGAATGTGACCTTTTGCGGTTCTACTATTGTAAATCAACTGCGAATCCACAAGTTGCTGCATGCAAGCCTGCGAATAATAAAATCGTAACAACGGAACAAAAAACGACCTTCAGTACGATACGTTCGCCAAGTTCGCCGTGATTTCACAGCATTGGAGACACTGCGCTTTCTTCGCAAAAAGGCGAAACAGAAAAAAAATGAGAAAATATCAAGCCTGTATGCCTTGAATGTTTTACGGAAACTGTTTTTCGCTTCAATACATACAAGAACCACAGGCACTACATAAGTGCCATTTGATCTCGACTTGTTTCCGGGCCTGAGTCGGGCCTGAGCTGGGCCTGAGAACTTGGCGTACGAGGCTGGGCTGTGACGGTTAGACTTTCCTCGGGCCGGGCACGGGCCTTTATTTGTGACACCGGGCCAGGCTCTGGCGGCTAACGGAAGAAACTCGTGGGCCCGGACCAGGCCTGGGCCAATAATTTCGGACCGTGCAGGGCTCTAATAGCTTGTGCTGCCAAATGCACTTCCAGCTTAGGTGTGCGCGCGTAGCCTTGAGGAAACTGAATTGACCCCCAGGCTTTGCTGTGAGGATGAGGAAGCCTCTTCGATGAAAAATAACCAATACCACTGAAGGTTGTTCCGCACTTTTTTAAATATAACCCACGTGTGAAGGGGCACCACCGTGCCGGGCACACGTACTCGGCTCGAGCCTTACCACTGTTGCAATGCAATGCAACAAGCTGTATTATCAACTTTGCAGGAAGCAATCCAGTATTCGGCCAGAATTGATTTATGGCCTGGTAAGCGACGCTGACATTGCAAGCAATCTCTGCGGGATTAAGGGTGAAGCGCCTTCATATAGCTGAAGTACACATTTGCCCGCGAATTGGCTTGGAGGCGATAGGCTGCCTTCTTAGCAAAATATGTATTGGCGGAAGGCCAGCCTTAATTAATTATATGCCCTCTTCTGCATCATCTCTCTTGTCTCAAAGTCCTAGGCTCACTGAGGAATTTTTGCTTGCACATATTGTTCTCTTTTTACGACATTCAAAGCACCCTGGAATTTTAGGCCGAGTGCGGGTTGCCACGGCTCCAGAAGCTACCGCTCCGCTGTTGTACGTCGCATGGAGTTGTACCTCGAGTTGTTCGCCTTTAAAAATGATACTGACACCAGCACCGTACTACTGCTGGCCCACCGCGGTGGCTTAGTGGTTGGTGCGCTCGGCTACTGAGGCGCAGTGCTCGAATTCAAAACCTCTGGTAGCCGTGTTTAGATGGAGCAGAAAGACCAAGGTGTCGGCGTGCTGTGAGATTTAAATGCACGTTAAAGATCCCCTATTAGTCGAAATTCTTTCATAGCCCTTCACTACTGCATCTCTGTCACTTTTCCTTCTTTTACTGCCACCTTGCTCCTTTCCCTCTCAGTGAGGTCGATGTGTCCACCAGCAATCGAGACAGTTACTGCGCCTTTCATTTCGTCAAGTATATCTTTGACAGCTATGTCAGTGTGCCGTACTTAGGCCACGGGCCACTGGAAGTCCTTCTGAGGAGCGCTTTTGACGGAAGTCCCTGCAGTGACAATATATAATAAATATGGACACGAACTAGCTAAGACATGTTTGTCCTCTCATTGCCTCCCAAGAAGCCCTGTTAGTAAAAGGCAGACTTTGCGAGGAATAGAATGTAAACCATATTTCAAAATACGCGCAAGCACACGCACAAAAATCAGCGTCGGTTCATTTACTACTTCCTCAGACGTACAGTTTCACAAATGACCTACGTTTCCAATGGAGCGGCGTCTCTCTTGCGAGCTGCTTTGCGCGGCGATGGGTATTAGCATTTTTGCCATCCCTGTGACCCATTGAGTGACCATTGAGAGGCCATGCCTAACTCCTTGACAGTCATCCACGTAGTCCATTAACACAACTGCCTTGCAAGTTAAATTTTTAGTACTTGCTCTCATGTAAAGACGGCTTCTTTCAGCCTACATTGCGCTTCCTGTTAAGTGCCCTGCAGACAAAACAATTAGGCTTAGCTGCTTGCAACTGCATGTCATGAGTACCCCACGGAAGAAATAATCGGAAAATGAAATCGTCAAGATGGGTTTGACAAAAGGCCTAATAACAGTTCGTTTATTCGCTTCGCAATTGTATTCAGGCTCTATTTACCTGTCAGAGAGCTGTGCAGCTTTCTGCTTTCTGCCTGTAACACGTGTTCATGAGCGGGAATCTTCAACATTTATTATATTACATGAAATTAATGATGCTATGGGCTCAAATAAACATAAAAGCTAAAACATTATTCGTCTATCTGTAGAAATAACTGGCTTCTTAGCCCCCTTTGACTCACCAGATCGAAAACAGCGTTGCTTTAAGCTCGAAGGAAAATAAACATTCCCTTAATACTTTACGACTCAGATCTCGAAAACGCTTTCCTGGTACTATTTTTAACAGAATGCCTTGATCCAGGGTAAGACGTTTTCATTTCTGTGCTGTTCTTTCGAAATGTAGATGCTTTCTTTTTTTCTATCGCGATAGCTTCAGCATTGTTTTGTGTTTTTATGGCAGGCGTAATTTCTCATTTCACGTTTCATGTCGAGAGCGCCTGGTTTTGATCCGTTGGTTTTCAGACAGGATAATGTAGCATAAAGGTTGTGCGAGGTAATTCTCTTTGAAAAGCTAAAAAAAATCACCACATTACTTGCTGCAAGGAAACAGGGCATTGGCGAGCGGCCCCAGTGACGCCCCTTTTCGAGCATGTAGGAGCAAAGAAACCAATGGTCTGCCGTCCACTGCTTTTGTACCCCTGCTGGAAGCTTTTTTTTCCAAGCTTAGAAACCAATCCCTTCCAGTCCACCGACAAAAATAAAACAACACGAAGCTCTACTTTTTCTGCCCGAGGAGAATTTTAAAGAACAAGAGCACGCCGCACATTCCAGGTCGTAGAAATGGAATATACGCCGCATAAAAGCAACATTAAAACGGTGGTGCTTTAAAGCGCATTGGAATGTGGTTGATCACTCCTCTACACCGCCATTTTAAATGATTCTTGCAGTTGGCTAGGCTGTCTGGAAAAGCTGCTGCTTTACAGGGCCCGTTTCTCAAGCCTGCCAACTGCAAAAATATTTTTTGAAAATGCATCTTAATAGTGTTCAACAAAAGAAAGTAGCGCTGGATTAATTCCGGCCTGAAATCCCGAAAAGCCAATACGCAGCAGGTGGACGTAGTTACAAGAAAACTATGTATGCAGCGCTGGCCAAACCGCATCCCCACCAGTTCGTAAAAAAATAAAACTTGTCACAGCATGAATATTTGCACAACATGTAACATATTTTACATGTGTTCCGATAAGTAAAAGCTACACAGCAGCCACAAACTTTGTTTACTGCTTACTTCAGCCCATGCTTGTACCAGAGCTGAAATCAAAAGCGTGCAAGGTGCCTAATAAATAAAACAAAGCGAATCGTTAGCAGTTTTGTAGTTGCTATAAATTGTCTCCACCTAATCCTCAATAATTTTTTGAGCGGCGTCGTATGATATAATGTTAGGCAATGCGTCATAATATCACTTTTCAGAGAAAAAAAATTGTTTTCATGCTCAGCGATTTTTTCAAGGAGAGATAATTTTTATCTCAACACTGCTTTTCGTGTTTATGTATAGTGATTTATTCGGCATCGAAATTCTTTTTTTTAGTGCGAGCGCACTGCTACTGACGTACTAACGCCGAACAAGAATCTTGTGATCTGGTCTTGACTTCTGCCTGTTTTCTTGTGCTCCGAGTTAACTCTAGCTTACCCGAGTCATTCTGGTAATTTAATCGGGTGAGTTACTTGTAAGAGTGTCGGGCAAGCTGCGGCCAATGGGACGAAGCTCTGGTAAGTTCGGAGGAGCGTCACAACAGCTGTAGGCATAGCAGGAGGGCGTCGCGCCACACAGGTCACGTAACCTTGTGGTGTCATCACAACCTGTCCTGGCAGGTAGCAGTTAAATTAAATGAATGGTCGCGAGAGGTTGCTCGGGCAGAGCAATATTGCTTGCGCAATGCCTACCGGTGGCTGTGACAGAGACAGCCACCCACCAGTGCAATGGCGCATCGCTTAATTAACAGCTGCGTCACTGCGTTGGTAGCGGTATAAGGACTCTTCTAGATCTATGAATATTAAGTAGAGAATGGCCAATTATGCCTATATGAACATTAACCCTCTAAACCTATTGCATCATATCCTTACAGCAGAGCTTAAGAGTTTCCTTCAATTGAAGAATGAACACGTGCTTTGGCATGTCTACTTGGTTTAACTAGATTAAATCCCTACCACTTTGTGTATTACTTGTCATGCAATATTACAAATTTTTCACACCTATGACATGTTTCATTTCACGTGTTTAGAATTTTCATCATTCTTTCAATATTATTAAATTCCTACCACATTGTGTTTTACTTATCATGAAATATTACTAATTTTTCACACCTATGACGTGTTTCATTTCACGAGTTTTAGATTTTCATCATTCTTCCAGCGTATGAAAACAAAATTTCGTCTGTGAATAACGGCTCCTCAGTGTCATTATCCAATATTAGAAGGTAAATAATCGTTTTTCATTGGCACTCCAGATATGTGATATTAGCACACTAAGAACTATAATGTCTATAATGCTGTTCAGGGGGGGATTCTGTGAAAAAAAAATAGTTTTTGAAAGAGGCGTATTTGCTTCGCCCACGCGCACGCGTATAACGTGCTGATGTGAATAGGAACCTCACCTTTCGTTCTTCAATGAAAATATTAGGGCACAAGTTTCGAAACTAAATCCATAAAAGTCATTCTTTGCGTCACATGTTTTCTCTGTCGGCGGAAACTCTTAAGTGGGATGTGTGTTTCAAATCCTGAGCGCCGTCCTACGCAGCATACTCACAGAAACTTCATTTCAGAAGCGGACAGGCTTCCGACGTGCTCGAAGCCCGCGACACACTGCGCGTGTAGTTGGTCCCAGATTCCTGGCTAATTAACTAAATGGCAGATCTCGGCGGTGTTCTCCCATTTATCTGATTTGGGTTGTTCGCGTGTGCGGATAGATATCCCTACTGACAACGGATTGGTACGCGCAATCTGGCCGTTATCATGATTCTGTGATGCAGATGGACTTGGCATGTCTACTGAGATTACCCATTAAGCCGGTGATTAGCCAATGCCTGTCAGAGACGGTAATTGTGAGTAATCTCTGACTCGGCAGGGCTTCCAGCTTGCTGCGCCAGTAATGATAAAAAAAAACTTTAACACTCTCATGATCTCAAGCACGCGCACTGCAGCTAAGAGCCTAATGACGGCAGTTTTACGCTGCTAGGTAATATGTATTTTAAAGCTTGTGCAAACTCACTGGCGAATTTAAAACAATACAGATAAGGCTGTGACAGCTCATTAAGTCCACGTTTGTGCCATTTATCTTGCATCTAGAGGCAGCATACTTCAACTTGCTCAACTTGCTGAGGTGTGCTTGTCTTAAAAGATATTGAAGCATAAGGCGTTTTTCATGGCACACTTTGATTTGTACGGACACTATGCCAACAAAAGATTTTAGAGTTGCAAAGATTGTGAATCGTGATGCAGCGAGTACTCCCTTACAGGGAATAGAACTAAAGCTGTTTGTAAATTTCGGACCACCAAAAAAATTAAAAACCTGAGGCAGTGTACAAGAATTTCTCGCCTACAGTGTTAGAAACAGCTCCGTAATGCATTGTAGGACACCGCTCGAGAAAACAAAAACAAGCTCACCTAGGCTGCGGCTCAGTTAAAGCATTCAACGAGAGCCACAGTGACTTCGATTGCACTTTCTTGCATCCTTCTTTCTCTTGGTCTGCCTTTTCTTCTTTATCTCTTTTCCGCATTTCTCTGGATAATGGCGTCCCTTCATTTTCTCTCATTCTTTCCTTCTTTCTCTTTTCTTTCTTCTATTCCGTGCTCTTTTTTGCCTCATTCTTTTTCTACTTTCTACACTTGTTCGCTCTTCTGTTCTTCATTCGTTTCACTTTCTTCTCACTTCTGTGACTCTTGGCTTGGTGCCGATCCTCTTGGGGGCCAAGCTGAGCAAAGCAAAGGCACGGAACAGTAACGACACCTATTACAGCCAGCTTCAGTTACGGGGCATCTCCCATTAGCGGCTCTCGCCGTAAAAGGTTACCTTGAAATCATGAACCCAGAATAAGAGACCATCGGTAAAAGCAACACTATTCTGCCCATAAAAAGCAGCGGTTGCTATTTGTTGAAGCTCCTGTCTGTCGATAATCGCTGAAGTAAAAGTTATTGTTGTTTTTGCAACTTGCACGTTCTGGTTGCCCGAAAAAGTTAAAATGTTTATGGCGTCGAAACAGGTTAAAATCCACCAAGTCTGAGCGCTCGCCCAGCTCAGCCGTACAGGTAGCACAACGATCAAATATATGCTGCTAACGTTTCGTATGTAGCCAGTGCGGAATTAATGGCAGCCGGCGTCGAGAGACAGCCGAAGCACTACTGATATACGGAGCACACAGCATGGTGACCTTTCACCGCGATTGTTTTATACGCTAATTTCACCACGGTAAAAATCACCGCCGAACCATTTGTAAGACATAGCTGGAGCTCCGAATTGTCCTTATGGCCTCTGAGAATGCCATCCCGGTAAGTCGAAAATGAACCCTCGGAAGTATGTGTTCTCTGGCATCATGAGACGCAGGTCGGCGTAGCACGTGTGTCGTTTAAAGCGGTGCTGCTGTGAAGCGGAAGACCGCTAAAAGGTACAACACAGAAAGTGGAATCGCAGTCAAGAATGAAGTCTTCGCCCCTTGTAAGCGGATTTTCGGCGTCCAGAGTTGTCGAAATTGCGCATTGTATAGAACAGGTGTCATAGTGTAACTAAGGTCGCGTCCACCTATGTGGACACTGCATTTGAAGGGGGCATGTAAGGCTTTTGGATGGCTCTATTCATTTAGCAAAGTTATTTAATCACACCAGTCAGCGGATTCATTATGGCATAATGTTTCTATATTTATGTCATTCGTACAACGTTTTGACGTCTGCAGATGTCGCGTATACTACAACACTTGAAACTACTAATCTCAGTGGCGTAAAACTATTAATGCTCCATCGACAGCTCTACTCAGAGGTAAAATCCACCGCCTTTTACTGCAACCTCTACCTGTAACTCTTGATAACTAGCTGTTCTGTGTTTCTTGCCTTGATTAAAAAGCTCGGATGCTGTATGAAGCCTAATGTGTACCTGTTTTCACGGTAAAATCTTTGTGTTCCTTACTATCAACACCAGAATTTATAACCATATTTTTTTAACTCTGCTGCCATACGCTGTCTACATTGGAGTCCATGCATGGCTCGTGTGGCGATCTATAGGCTTTTAGAGTGGCGGACGCAGCTGCGTTCAAGTGTGAGCCAGAGTTAACAGACTGTACTCTATCGGGTACCCGGTCTGTCCTTGCTGCTAGCTATGTCCCCCAGGATGAACAGAAGGAACCCATGGCTGGGGCGGTCTAAGGCAACCGGTCGGAAATGTAGCCGCCATCGAAGCTGCAACAGCTGAGGAAGTGAAAGCAGATATCGGATGCACCACCGCTTACCTGTCGCAAAAATGAAGCAGTGAAGCAGAGTTCAGAAAACGTTTCGGTTTAGGGGGTTTAACGTCCCAAAGCGACTCAGGCTACGAGCGACGCCGTAGTAAAGGACGCCGAGAATTTTGACCGCCTGGGGTTCTTTAACATGAACTGGCATCGGACACTACACGGGCCTTTAGAATTTCGCCTATATCAAAATTCGACCGCCACGGCCGGGATCGAACCCGCGTCTTTCGGGCCAGCAGCCGAGCGCCATAACCACTCAGCCACCGCGCCGGCAGAGTTCAGAAAACGTTACGCCACTACATTAGCTGTGCTTTTGATGGCTGTGCCTGACGTTGCTTTCTTTTTCTATTGGCCTTGCCTGGCCGAAGCGTAGCCAAAGGTATGACCGAGCGATTGGAGACCTTGCTAACCAGCCCCGCCCTGGAAGACCAGCTCGTCCTGACCTCCGGGGGCCAGTGAAGCATACGGGTCTCTTGAAGAGGGAACCACTCCCTTCAACGGCGTCTAAGAAGACGTCGTAAATAGCTTGGCTAAATAAAGTTGTTTCTCCCTTTCTCTCTTTCTAAGGAAGCCTCTTGCTCTGACGCAGTCAGAAACCAGCGAATCGAGTTTTATTTTATTTTCAATAACGTCCCCACAACGCCTTTGACATTGAGCTTGTTCCGAAGATTTGTCACTCTATATTCTAACAGTCTTCATTCCACACCTTTTAATCTTTAGCGCGTTAGAATTTGGCAGATGAGCAGTGCGATCTGTGCACTCAGCAACAGTAATCATTGGGCCGCCAAAGGGGTCATTAAAAAACGCAGATGATTCCAACAGAAGGATAAGGAAAGCTAAAAGGCAAGGGGGCAGATATTGGCAGAAATGAAGCGGCATGATGCTTCCGTGAAGTTCTATATGTAAGTCTGCCGCAAGCAAATAAAAACACCGTTACAATGCACGATTGTCATAAAATGCCAAGAATGTACCAAACATGGCAAGATATTAAGATTTATATAGAAGCTGTTCACGTTGAATGATGCCAGGGCCATGGTTTTTTTACAGAAACACCGGCGTTGGCAGACCAGAGGCTGCGTTACTGTGAGCTTTAGTGCGCTAGACGAAGATACACAACCACTGGTAGCAGTAGAGAATTGAGGCCGCTGCGGTCCGGCAGAGGCCATTAATAATTGATACAACCTACTCTCTCGCTGGTAGAAAATATATCCGCTCACAGCTTTTTCTCGTTGCTGCATTATTTGCTATTTCTGTACGAAAACAATCTCAGGTGGCCGCAGCCCGGCCTATGTTTATTTAATGCCCACGCTATGGACGCTGCGGTGACATAGAAATCGGCGTCCTCCCGGACAGCAATCCATCACGGCGTTACCATGTATAAACATAGAAACTTCACGGGCTACAATCGCGCGCCTGCGGTACAAATGGGGCGTGAGGTTATGCCTTGTGCTTCATGTAAATGTAAAGAAGAGGCACCGCAATGCGTCCGTTTTCCTCTTTTTTTCTCCGCCACTAAAGAACAGACCCGAACTGCCACCCTTACTGGACCCTTGTTATGTTTTCAAATCCATTCATTACTTCCATTTTTTACAGTCAAACGAGAATTCTTATTTACATTGCTGAACTATTCACTAATTCCAGAGTAAAGGGACAATGCAATGTAAAAATAATTTTCGTAGAGGCTCAATGCGGAAATGTTCCTTCATTCATATTGTAGCGGCCGTTTAAATCGTTTCGTCGCCAAAATGTACCGCTGTCCTCCATTGCGCTGCCTAGTAGCCCACTCTAGCGCTCTTCCAGGTGAATTTGAAGAAATCAATAAAACAAATGAACAAACCATGATAAACAAAATCGTTCAACTAAGAACGCACCTAGACCACCAGAATGACGTGTAAAGTAAAATAATTAAATCATATTTCACTCTGTGGGCAGAAGGTTAACAGAGTCCAGAAAATGTAGGCCCCAAAGCGAAGAGCCCATATCTGTAGTTTAAAAAGACCATGCTTCTGAACATTTTTAAAGCAGTAGAAGTAGCCTCGTTTTACGAAAGGTGACTGTAACTTGGATACACTTCAAGATTTCAATCGGCACTCTAATATTTGAATACACAAAAAATTTTGACGAGATATGCCAGCGTTCATTTGTTAGTATTCGTGGCAAGCCAACTGAACAATATAGAACTGCTCATAATAAACCGAACATTTGTATTCCCTGATTGTGTAAACCAAGGAATGCGGGCTCCGGATGCTTGCGCACCGTGCTTCATTACGCCAGCTTATCAGAGAAGGAAAGGGAAGCGGATACAGCACGGGCGAGACGGAGCAGACACGCGGCATCACAACATTCGCGATACAACATATATATGTCCAATTGAGGCTTTTGTTTAAACGACAGTGCCACTTAGATACCATCCTCGCGCAGCAAAACAAGGTCCCAGTGGGGTCGAGAGCGACTGCAGCTAACCTTCATTAAGGGTTTCGGTTTTTGAGGAAAGGAAATGACACCGTAACCCTTACCACTTGGTGGATACCTCAACCGCACCGTTAGGGAAGGGAGAAAGGTGGGAGTGCTGAATAAAAAGAGAAATAGGCCGTAGTGTATTACTCCAGGACCACCTGATGATCTTTAACATGCGGTCCATACGCTGATGTAAAAAACTGCCAGTGGCTTAGCTCGGCAATGCCAGGATTTACATAGCGAAAGGTACGCTTCCCTTGCTGAGCTTGTTCTGGTCACTGTATGCTTAGCAATGAGAGACATTGGGCTGCATCTCGGCGTCTATGCGCCGTCTGTTACGCCTGGCAGTCTGGCACCTCCGTTTGACAAGCCGTTCCTCTTTTTGTTCGGGCGTCTCCGCTGCTGTCCCGCCTTCTTACGCTCATTCTCTCTTTGTTGAGTAGTGAAGTGCCGGGCGACAACCTCAGGATCGGAAGAGTTAATCTTCTCTTGCCTATACCACCTTTTAGCAGCGCTGGACTCTCCTTCTGTGCATCCATGTGAAACGTTTTGATACAGCCGTCCATATATATCCGCCTTTTATACGCAATGCTGCGCATGCGACGCGGTTGATAGAGCGGCGTGCGGCGAGGCGGCGACGAGGCGTGCGGCGAAGTGCGCATGCGCCGTTACTATGGAAACCAGAGAGGAGCAGCAGGTGCGGCGAAGTGCTTGCCGCACCTGCTGCTCCTCTCTGGTTTCCATAGTAACGGCGCATGCGCACAACTAGCCTCTCCCAGCCACCGCTAAATGCTCGACTGGTAACCTAGTGCAGCTCTCGCTACAAAACTAAAGATTAATTAATAAATAGTTTTTCCTATGAACCAGATATAGAAGTGTGCCAAAAACGGTATATTAATTTTTGTAATTTTAGTGCGACATGCTTACCGCGCCCTTTGTTATGACGCTTTCTGCACTAGTAGCACGACTTTGCAGGCAATATCCCTGCTGCGGTCGCCGTGCGCGCGAAGCATTTGCTTTTGCTGAGCCTGTCTATCTTGCAGGACTATTGCTATCTACGCCGCCTTGTTTGCAATCCGCTTACCTTCAGTGCCTGGTTAACTTCCGCATCTTGTTTTCTCCTCCTCCTACTTCCATGGATACCACATGCACAGAGATTGCGTGGAATCGGGCACACTGAAGTGGGTAAAGTTTCTAGTGCGCGTAAAGACAGCAGTCCTCAAGAGGGATGGGCTGGTAAGTATGACGCAGGGAATCCAGGAAAAGGCCACAGACCACTTTATAGCTTGCGCGAAAAGCACACGTAGTAGTGTCGTCACAAATTATGCGCCACCCCCCCCCCCCCTCCTAGCCCCGAGCGGCGCTGTTGAGTCCCATGAGCCCCCATTAGACATAGACTTTTGGCAGTCTATCGAAGCTTCATTGCCCTGTTTAAAGAGTTTACATTCACCTTGTGCCATCTACATTTGGGCCCTAAGCATACCCCACCTGTATCGGCAGCTACGGTTTTCACGACCCTCCATATACGAGTATTAAAATGACACCAAGCACAAATCCATCCAATTACCGTTGTTAGGCACAACTGGATCTTTCTGCTTATGCATGCATTTGTTGGCCAGGAGGGGACATATTACTGCTGAAACAAAAAAAAATGCTTTGAAAGCTTCGAAGCCACTTGACCCGAAATCGGGTCTCCTAGACCGACGCAACCTCCAAAGTCACCGCTTCGGGGCTGGTCGCATTGTAGACTGGTGACTGGGCTCTACTTTCAGAAAACTGTCTAGGCGTCACCATACGAATAGCTTGCTTTCAAATGACCCCAGTATCAACAGTCTTTTTTATCCATTACCTGCTACTTCAGCTGTAGCATGACATCGCATGCCGATAGGTTTGATCTGAAGCCTACCATGGTATCAGGATAAAGATTTTGATCTTCCATGATTCTATTCAGTGTAGCTTGGATTACGTTCTCCATCAATTTTTAAACGCAACATGTGGTGGAAATGGGTCTGAGATGCTTGAAGCTCAGCTTCTTCCCGGGCTTCGGAAAAAAGACCAATGGGGGTTTTGGTTAAAGCCTTCCCCCAAGTCATATTTAAAGGGTAAGAATTAAAGTTATTTCTCTTTCTCTCTCTTTCAATAACGCCCACGGTGGCGGTACCTATATTGCATTTCTTGAGTTTTCTGGGTTATAAAAAAGTCTGTTTACAGTGGGTGTCGTCTCTCTGTGAGTCGCGCACACAGTTCTTTTCATTCAGACAAATTTCACTTTGTCCTGAGTATCCATATATTCGAAAATCCCAGTGACCAAAACACACAGAGCCCTAGGGGCAATGATATCAATCAGCCACTGCAATAAATGGACTCCGCAAAGACATTGTAAAGTTCGCACTGTAATTTTATTTGTTTGCGCGCTTCTCTTTTTTCTTAGGCACCCCCCCCCCCCCCCTGATATGTGCGGAATCGGTTATGGGGCACTGACAAAAAAAACTATGCAATCCGCTGCCCCGCACATTTCCCCTCGCTCTATCAACTGAAAGACGTGAAGGTTCTAGTGCAATATAAAAAAAAACAAATTGAGAAGGGGTAAGACTTTAACGTAGTTAAACCGAGTAGACTTGCGAAAGCATTAGCCTGGTGAGCTCATGCATGCTTTTTCTTTTCTGGATCTTTGGCACGTTTGGCGACTACATTGCTTCGATAGTAGTATTAATTCATAGTAATTCCATTGAAGAATTAGTTGATGAAGACGGCGATATGCGGCGCACAACGCAAGCGTGGGCTGCAGTCTAACAAGCGGTGTGATCGGCTCCGGAGGTAGCATAGTGCTCTCGTGCAATGGCCAGCGACGTTGCGAAAACTGCTCGTAGCTTTCACTTTGTTAACAATGCTTTTCTAAGTATAACACGCGTTGGCGTAACCTAAAGATGTAACAGCCACATAAATAATCGGATACTCTTGTGACTGGTTGTTCGATATTTTACGTAGTGCTTAATTGCATTTTTGTTTCTTTGGCAAATGTCCATGTATGCTTATACGAGGGCGATTCGAATAATCAAAGCTGTGCTGTCTCTTATCGTTTCCTTGACCTTGTCTGGTTACTCTGCTTCACTTTATTTGTGTAATTATTGTTTTCTCACATCACAAACTAATCTCAAACGTTGTCACTGTGAATGGTTATTTGAAGAGTTGAACTTCATATTTCACGCTATATAACACAATCACAATGAAGATTTATTAATGAAAAAATATTGCTATGTCACTTGTACAATTTCGTAATACAGAGGTAAAATAACGAACCTTGTGCGGCATCGGATGCTACGCTCTTAAACTCAAATCCACATAGACCTTCGTCCACCCGAAATTACGGTTAAACCCCACGCTCATAGTTTTTTTAGAATGTGACTCGTTTCTACTAGTTCAAGAGAAATACGAACTTTTCCAGAGCCTGTCTTGTTGAGTCTTTCATACAACTCGACGGAATCGCTGATTGTCGAACGTGACCACAAAGTCTCACACTTTCTGTGCTTGAAAGTCCATAAGCTCCCGCATTACCAGCTAATGACTGCGTAACTTTTAAAAATGTTGGATGGTTTTTTCTGCCTTGTTGTGTTTTATTGTTTGTTTTCTTTTTCGTCTGTTTCATGCTTCTCTTCGGTTTCGTTTCTCATGTTAATTTCTTCCGCCCTCTTCATTGCAGATAATGTTTTCCAGATTACATCGCATGTCTACTTTTTGTGAAACCAGTTCCAGTGTGCGTCCCGCCGCGCCATGCACTTGTTATAAGGATTCTGGTTGCAATCCGAACAAATAAATAAATACAGCCAAATTCCTGGTCACAGCGTGGATAGGAGCCTTATGCCTAAAATGTGGATGTCGCTTGCTTTTTTAACAATCCGAAGATCCTGCGGCAACTTTCATAGCAATAAAACAGTACTGCACACCTGTGTGCTCGAATTGTGCAGAGAAGTCTGAAAGACTTAAACGTTGCAGGCAGTTTGGAAGGCGTGCACTTTGCAAGGAGAACACACGCACATACACACTGCACTCGTCACCTTGAGGCGGGGTGCAACTTTCTTGGACTGCAATTTTCTCGGCAAATTATTGTGGGTGGCTAACGTCTAGAGAGAGAAAGAGAAAGTGCCTAATTCAATAAGTAAGGAGGCAGGGTCGAGATGTTGCCCTCCATAATTCAGGAGGTAGCATACGATAAGTATACAGTACCTCTGGCCTGACTTCGCGTGGCATTATGCACGAGGAATATCACTGACAGCAGCAGAAGCTAGGCTTTTTATCTTTGCTCTTCCTTAGCAGGACATTAAAAAAAACGGGTAAAACATTGTGACGAAGCAGTAACTTCTTTGTTTTGTTTTATCTGAACTGTGGGAAACATTGTGTCACTTATACTTGATTGAGCAAATTCGCGTTCATTTTCAACACTAAACCTCTTAAGTTTACGTCCGCAACTCGCTATGAATTTAACTGACCACGCTTTGATAGGACTTGTATGTGATACACTGGTGAACAACCAGAGCTCTTACGATCCCATCACTGAATCTTCGTCAAAGTCCTTTCTTAATCTGATCAATCTAAAGAAAGTATACAAGGAACGAATAAATAAAAAAGAATAAGGCTAACAAAATGTTTGCTCTGCTCAGGTTACGTAGAATAAAGCGAGGGAATTTATTTAGATATACGCGTTATTAACATAAGCATATAGTGAACAAATAACGCTGTATAACAATAATGAGGCTATATTCCAAGCTAAGTTCTCGGGATGTATGTCGAGTTAAGTTGTATCTGAATAACCAAAAACCTCTCTATACTGAGACGCTTACTTTATTCGGAAATGAATCATAAATGAAAAACGAAGAAAGCAAAGATTCATGCATCGGTAAGAAAATAAATTTGAAATGCATTAAGGCCAGCGTTGAGCCCAATATGTGCAACCGCCTAAGCCCTCATCGATGCTCAGGTCAAGCTTTCGTTCTGCTAGTAATCTTTTAAGGCGAAGTCTTACTCTCTTCGATGAAAAGAGCATAAGGGTCGGGTACATAAATCTTTGCGCAAAAGCTCCACATGATTCCCAAGCGGGCCAGTACAGGCCAGTTATGAGGGCCGATATATAGAAAACGCTACCGCAATAGCCACCAAAAAAAGCTCTGTTCGACATTGAAAGGCTCACTCAGATATAGGCAGATGTGTGAGGTACGTTCTGGTGCAACTACAGGATTACAGCAGATGACGCGCGGGTGGATTAGAGATGTGTTGCCAGATGGCAGCATGCCTGGAAACCTACGAAGATAAGGTCACGCACTTACATGCATAGAATGAAAACTGAAACTGAAATTCAAGATGATCGCATAGTTAGAGTGCGTTTGCTGAGACCCATAAGATTCTTTAGATCGAAAATGCTAATGTTTTTGGCTTTTTTTTACCTAACGGACAAACCTCGGCTCATTCCATCTTTTTAACCACAGGCGGATATCTCAAGTGCTCTTGAAGCCAATACCTCAGCTTGTACGGATACAGAACGAAAGCAGCAAGCAAGGTTAGTAATCAGAATGAAAATGAAGCATTGGCGAAATTTAAATCTCTGACAGGTGCAGTGAATTAAATTTATCGCTGTCTCGGCATGCACCAATCGAAATAAGGCATGCAATTTAAGGGCTTTTTTTATCCGAAAAACATCCGGCAGTAAAAAAAAAAAATTAGGGGGGGGGGCACATAATCTCCGCCTTACAGGTATGATGCAACAGCATTCATAAGTTAACGTCCATACAGGCGGAATTATTCGTTATAGACTTAACATTAATAAATTCGGTGGGAGTCTTCAGACCACTCCTGATGCAGTAGTGCAGCGGTTAAGCGATGCACAAATTATTAATTTAACTGGCACCTGCCACGGTTTTTAGTTTTCTGCGAATCTGGTTGGGTAGGTTGGGATCACGCCATCACGTCACGTGACCTATGGGGCACACCCATGTTGCTTCTCCGAGTTTTTTGTCTTGCAACACCAACGACGCCCACAATTCTGGCGACACCTGATACTCTACAGTATGGGAGCCTAAGCGCTGTCGCTCTAAGAAAATAGCATGGAATGGTTTGTAAACGAAAATCAGGGCTGCTAGGCATTTTGGTGCTCGCCCACGAGCTTTTGGGGCGAGGAACTTTTCTACTGATTTGCTTTCTAAATTACAAAAACGGTGTAGAGGAAAGCGCTCAGAACTGCGCAGCCGACTTTTTAAACCACGTCGAAGAAAATAGCGTCGCAACGCTTCGCCTCCACCTTAGAATAGTGCAGTCGGCATGGGTGAGCACATAAGCGTAAGGAAGTGCTAGCAAAGTTTCTAAACATATATTTCTAGCTCCCATGTTTGGGAAATTTAGGTGAATATCGTTCTGGAGCGGCGATGAAGCTGAGATCGATCATGAAGCTTAACTTTTTACGACAACCTCTGAACGTTTTCATCCGAATGACATCCAGCAGAAAACGATCTTCTGCCCCATTTGGAATTTAAATCACCGCTGGCGTAAACAAAGCAGTTGAAGCAAACTGTTGGCTGGGCTAGTTGGCCCATCCAGAAATAAGTAAGGCAGTGCGAATAAAGGTGCCCGAAGGAGAAATAAAGAAGGGATAGAAAAGAGAGGCGCTGAACCGACAATTGCTTTTTATAAGCTGTCACTTCAGTGCTCTGTTCTTCCCTATCTTCGTTCCACCTTCGGGCGCCTTCATTCGTGCTGCATTATGTATGCCTAAAGAAAGCAGCCTCGTATACCGACTCCTTGGGCCGCTAGGCTATCGCCGCAGACTTACGTGGTGCGTAATTATTTGGTAGACTCATCCACTGTGCGTTGAATATTTATTGTTTTGTATTCCAAAGCAAAAATTAAGTGGTTATGAGAAAGA